>APFE030052212.1:46318-158169 GCA_000404065.3 Pinus taeda | reverse complement strand
CCACCTGGACCCCCACCATTGTCTTTCTCAGCATTTTCAGTTTCCTTAATTGTAGCACAACTTACTATTTTTAGCATTTTTTCGGGTCCTAAACTTCCGGAGCTGTTTTGAGGCCCTAAACGACGTTTTTTGGGGAATTCGGGGGCAACATGGGTCCATGCAATGGACATGTTGCCCGGTTCCAATAATGATAGTGCTCGAATAGATCTTTCTAATGAGCTATTGTACGCGTCAAACGGAGATCATATGCTAAAGTTACGACCCCGGGAAGTTGATGTACCAACTTACCCCCAAACGGGGCCCACAGTTTGGCGTTTCATCTCCTAGGGTTAGGTTTTGGAATGTGAAGGGTTTTTCATTGTGTCTCAAACAATAAATAGGCCTTCGAGCCTCATTGTAACACAGTTCAGAGGCATGTAGCCATCACATCTCTTCTCAGAGATAAGCTACCATCGCTCTAGCTAGTTTATTTCCATTTCTGATTGTAAGCATGTTTTAGTATTTTCCATTAATGAAATGAAGTATTATTTCCGCTGCATCTTTGTGTTTATGGTTATCTCTCTAATTTGTTGCGTTCCTGTTTAAATCCAGATCATGTATGGGTTTAATTAATGAACATGCATTAGTACAAGTTTATTTCTCTCTCTATATAATGTGAACTTGATTTGTTGATGGTTGCACTTGTTGAGCCCATTTATAGTAAGTATATGAATGTGTCTTGGCTGCAATACTTTATTTCAAATTGATGCTTCGCTTAGATGAAATTTGGAGTTGGAATATTTACCCCTTAGCGAATGAAGTTGTAACCTTATATTGTTGTGTAATTGTGTTATGAACTTTTTCTACTGGTATTTTGATGTGTGCTACCACTCCTGGTATAGGGTAGTACCATAGTTTGGTTGTGAGAATTTTTTAGATGGTTTATTCCTACTAGAAATTAGACCCTATGTTGTAGATGTTGATGTGTGTATCGATTTCTAGTGAAGACTATCATCTTTGTGAAGACCATAAAATGTGTTGTGTATAGATGATTTGTGTGGCGTATGAAGGGATGCTTGGTATGTGTGGGTATGCTGGTCAATTCCCTTGCCTGTTGTTAAATGGGAAGAGTCTTCATGTTTGTAGTAAACAAAGCACCCTATTGTGTGAACGCTATCAAACCCCTTTTTGTGACTAGTTTTGATTGACGTATGTGTTATCTTTGAATTCCACATGGACAAAGGCATAAGAAAGTCATTTATTGTGTTAAGGTGCAATTCATGACAGTGGAGAATCAACCTTGTAGAGGAGAAAGTCGTTTCGGATTCCTAGAATATTGAAAATACGAAGTTTTGGGGTGATACGAAAATATTTTGCAGTGCCTATAGGATTTTGACTGCACTGCAAAAATATTTTGCAACGCCTACAACAAGCATTTTTCAGAACTATTTTTTGGGTTTTTAAAAGCCCGTTTTGTCTACCTATTTTACCTTTTGTTAGATGGAAGCATATGTGAGTTGCATGAGGTGAAGGAAATGGTTGGAAGGCTTGAGAGAGATCCTTATAGCGGTTGGAAAAGGAAATATCCATTCTTATTTTGGACTGCATATTTTAAATTAATTTTTGAATTCCAAAATTTGTTTAAAGCAGAGTTTTGGGTGTTTGTGTTGGAGTATCCTGGGTTATGGGAAGTTGGGGTAACCTTGTCTATCAACCACCATCTTCCAATTAATTTTAGACCACTACTTTTAGTTTGAATCACATTCTCCTTCGCATTTTTATCTTTTCTTTTAAATTCTTCGATGTTAAGAGACCTCTCAAAATTTGAGCTTGAACTGTCACATTTTCATCTTTGAAGAACTTATCAATAATGAGCTTCACATGATATGAATAACAGGTCATCTTTTGTATCTCCATATGTTCCAGCGTTGACATTTTCTAACATCTCATTATTAATATTGATTTCATCTATACATATGAGAATTTAATGTAAATGAGTATAAATACATTAAATTAATTAAATTAAAAAAATAGAGAATGAAATTGAAACTAGTAAATATGTATAATTTCAATAATACATGACATATATACATACCTATAGGTGGTTCAACTTGTTCACTTGAATCTCTTTCAACATCTTCAACATCATGAATGACTTGTTCATTTCTTCTTCACTTTGTATTTCAACATTTTTAATCTCATCATCAATGTTATGATGAAAATTTCTCTTTGTTTACATTGCAAAATATTTTTCAAAGTAGTTCATCAAATAAAAATTAAATTTCACAATACACTATTAAATTTTAAATATCATTTATAATATGTACATTTATGTACCTGGTTCAACTTCTTGTTGAGATTGATTTTCCCCTTCAATATTTAAGTTCTCTTCTTCTTTATTTTGTAATAGTTTCTTGAGTATTCTCTACGAGCCTCAATGTCTCTAATTGGATAATATTTTCTCTTTCAATTTCTTCGCGATCCTCATATAATTCTATTTATATAGATTTTTTAAAAAAATAATGAAAATTTTATATTAAAAGTATAATATCAAAGCAAAAAATTTATACTTTAAAAAGAAATTAAAAAGAAATTATAATAATGGAGAAGAAAATGCACAATAGATATTTCATTTAAAAGAAAACTTTGAAAAAACTTTAATAATAAAACCTTAAAAAATCTTACTTATGCTATCCACAATCTGATTTACTTAGTCAAGAAATTTGCTACTAAAAAAAGTTTGCTATCTAAAAGTTAGCCCAAACTTAAGTTCAATATCCAAAAAGTAGATCCATTTTTTTTTTCTAGATCCATTTAGCATATAAATGAAAACCATGTCTTCTAGTTCAACCTTATCAATCCTCAAAAATAAGCCAACAATCAGCCCTACTCAATAAAAATATCATCAAGCCAAACCCTAATAGTAACACTCAACTTAATAGATTTAGTGGTAAACCCTTGTGATTGGAAACATTAATAACCCTAAATAATAATTTGATCTAGCAATAGAATGACAAACTAACACTCTATATACATCCTAAATATTCATACAACCAAACCTTAAATCGAGATTTTTGACAAGCTCAGCTTAAACCAACAATTCACCATTCTTCAATAAGAAACTGAATGAAATATATGACAATTTTTTTTTTTGTAAAGATAGTTACATATAGAAATATGATATCCATAATATTATTTACCTATTCAAGAAATTTGTTATTGAAAACATTTACTTTCAAAATCTAGCCCAAAAATATTTATTATCCAAAAGTTAGATCCAAAGAAGTCCATTATTCAAAAGCAACATATATTAAGGGATGTGAGTAAGAAAATGACGTTTTGGGCAAGTTTATTCATAGCTTTCGGCCGAAACAATCAAATCAGATGGTCGCACCATTTCATTTTCACAAGCAAGAGAAGAAATGGAAAAAAAAATTGGTCGAAAGTATTAGACTTTTGGCCAAAAACATTTTTCCCATTAAATTTAAAGTTTGTTTGGGAAAAAATGTTTTTGGCCAAAAACATTATTACTTTTTTCCGAAAACCTGCAACTTTTCAATGACTCGCATCTGTTCACCTTTCTCCAATTTTGGAATGGTTAAACTCCATCAAATATAGTGAATTTACTTTCTGAACCAACATCAACATTTGTAGAATTGAACCTACTTTCATTAGATATAAATTTTATGGAATTTCATAGATATTTGCTAATTTTAATTAATTTTCTAATAAAATGTGTGCAAAATTTTTATGAAGGTCATTATGATTTTGTGAAATCAAAATTGAGTATCTTCGAGAATACACTATGAGAAAATATGGAAAATTTATGTTACATTATGTTGGCCCGTCCTCTTTAATGGGTAGTTTTTATATATTCGGTTTTTAATTAATATGATGAGAAACATGGTACTTTGTTAAACATCTTTAAAAGCTGCAGTGTTTTCATATTAGTTCAATTCAAAAATTTCTATTGATTATGATATACATATGTTGGTTCTAGAAATATAACAATACTGAAGTAGAGTTTATCTAGATTGTTGTAGCACATTTTTTTTTCAAAAACACAAGGTTAACAAGGAATACATTGGGCCAAAATACTTGACCTTTTATCAATCCCTTGACTTTTAAAGAAAAACAGTCAAACGATTGCCAAGTTAACATATCAAATGTGAATTAAAAAATTCTAGAAAATAAGCAATAGAAAGCCAATAAAAGCTCCGACAAGTTTTAATTTTACTATAAAATGAAATTCTAAACAAATAAATAACTTTTACTTATCGAAAGTTGAAAAACTTATAAAAATGATATTTTTTTCTTATACAAGGGCCAAAAGTATAACCCAACTTCACATTTTCACCCAGAGAATAGAGTAAAGTGGCACACTACCCTAGCACAAGTATATGAAGATCTTATAGAAGGATTAATTGATGATTCAGTTCTAGCAAAGGACGTAGTGGTGAAGGTCAAGGAAGTCATACTAGGCCTGAAAATGCAAGTAACAGAAGAAAAAGCCCATCAACAGTTGCATACACCACTGGAGGAATGGTAACGCAAAGAATTGGCCTAACAAGTGAAAGTAAAAATGGTTGAGTATGAGAAAAGGTGTCATGATATTGTTGAGCTAGGTGGTCAATTATTGAATACCTTATCAAGAGTTCTAGTTGTGACACAAGCCACTAAGCAAATATTGAAGGTTTATGAATAGGTTCGTCAAATCAATCAGGGCATGGGTACAATGAGTTATGCCAAAAAGTGAAAGGAAATGCATGAAAAATCGCATCTCAATGAGCTAATTGAAAAATTCTATGAAGAAAAAAATCCATGAAATGATCTTTAGGATCAAGTGTTTATAGTGACTGATGAAGGTAGTGAATTGTTAAATAATGTGTAGAGTGCAAGACACAAGGACACTAGTGTTGTCACCCATGATATGATCGTCAGATCAGAGCAGAAGGACATCACTAAGAGGGATGATTTGAAATTCAATATCAAGGTGTGAGAAGAAGAATTCAGAGCCTTATAGAAGGCTTAAATGAAAATATCACCTTGAAGGAGGATTGAGTGGCTTGGGATGAGCCATAGTTTTGTATTGGGGGCTTGTTCGAGCCCATAAATTTTGTTGTTAATTTTTTTTAAGTATATGACCATGCAGGAGGATCAAGGAGTGAACAAGGTAAAAACAATGCATAATAGGGGATGGTTTCAAGAGGAGAGGCACGGTGTACGAAGATGCCACATAGGAAGGAGACGGTGACATCCTAGGAGAAAATATGTGTGCGAGGAAGAATAAGTGGTTAGGATTTTACAACAATGGTGAAGCACGTAAGGGATGTCATGACAGGGAAGGAGTTACAAATATTTTGCAAGTAAAGGAAGGAGTAAAGAGTGGAGAAACTTGGTAGGATAAAGTTCAAAAGGCAGTTAGCATGTATAGGCAAACTCAGAGGAGGGATCAAGAAATATCTTAACGAGCTTTAGGATAGCTGGAATGATAGAGGAAAGAGTTGAGAAGGTTTGAAGAGCTTTCAGGAAAATATAAAATGGAATACCCAAGACAGTTCACGTGTTACAAGGTGAAACTGAGGATCTTTCTCGGTGAAGGATACATCGATTCGTAAGTTGTTGAAGAATAATATTGCTACTCTACTTGTAATGTGTCTATTTGTTTGTAGTCATTGATATAAATGGTTGAGTTTGTAAGTGTGATGCAACCTTGATGTAATGTTCATATATATATGTGTGTGTGTGTGGCGGAGGGGGTTGGTTTTGCACTATAGATGCTTTTCTTGTTTTATACGTTGTGTAGAGTTTGATGCTTGGTGAGCTTGGTTGTGTAATTTTTGCACTATAATGCATGGCGATTTTTTGTTATATAATAATAAAGTATGATGGATGGTTGGATTTCTCCTCGTAATCTAAGTTAAGGTTTGAATGTATGTCTTTTTTATGGCATATCAAGATATTATGCATTTAATGCTCTGTTGCGGCCCTAAATATTCATGAATGTTTTGAATGGCTTGGTTATTTGTAAACATGGTAATGCCTTTAGATAGTATCATGTCATTGTAAAGACTAGAATCTTTTTGTTAGTGTCATCCCTAATGGTTGAAGGTGTAAGTCATTTTAACCCTCTATGTTTTTTCATTTGTGACTTGTACATTGACAGGTGAGTTGAGGGACTTGACATCACTATGTTGTGCACAATTCTAGGAGAATGGTGAAGTGTTTGTCTGGTGGGACTCCAATGTTGTAAGTCATAGACAATCCTGTCATACTATAGAAACTTGGTTCTGACAGTCACCCATTAGCATCTCGGGTGAAACTTCACCCACCCTGTGGGTATTGCCAGAAGGGCCAATGTTGAGTAGGTTTTTGTTGGTCACTATATAGAAAATCCCCAGTCTGTGAGAATCTTGCATGCCAATAAGATCTATATTACTTAGGTTTGACCTATTCTTTCTATTCCCCTGTAATTCCTTTCAATATTGGCATCATTTTATGTTTTCTCTTTTTTCTCTAGTTTTCTATAACAAGTTATGGATTTCTATTCCCATCCTCGGCCCTATTCTCTTGGGGATTTTCTATCAATTACTTCCTTGTGAGATGGCCTCACCTTCCTTCTCAACTATCATAATTTATATTATATTATTATATCATGCTTCTTGACCCTACATCCTTTTCTCCCGAGTTTCTCCCTCTTCTCACCTCATCCCTTCCTCACAAGCATCCCCATATTTTTCTCCCTCCTCTATCATGTTTTGTCATCATTTGGTTTACCTGACAAGACGAGGTTATAAGGAAGGCCTAGTTGCCTCTTTTATTCTTATGTTTCCAATTCCCCCACCCTGCATGGTACACGCACCTAAGCCTATGCGTGAGCCACTATGGAGTAGTATAGAAGCATAGCTACTAAAATCGTCCAAAAGAATATTTCAAAAATTGAAGATCAAGTTAGGCATGCTTGTAAACTTGTTCCTAGCTCTCATGTGGAGAGGGAGACCAGAGATTGGATTCCTGATGTTGGAAATTCTACCAAGACCCAAGAATTTTCTTACATGCATATGGTTAACTTGTATTATCATGTTAAAACCCTCATGGGTATGGTTATCATAATAGAGAAAGAACTCAATAGGACCTTGTCATCAACATGACTAAACTCTTGGAGAAGATGGAAAGAGTAAATGGAAATGTTAATTTGTTAATCAAGAGAATTATTGGCAGTGACACCTCATCATTATACATTAGTGGTGATCATCAACCACCTATTCAGACACACATCTTGGTAGCATGACAATATTCAAGGCTCAGGATTTGGTCAATTTCCTTTTTTTTCTAATATGAAAATGAAACAAATAAATTTTTCATGTTTTGAGGGTTCTAAACTTTAAACATGATAAGGGATATAATATAGGTAAATCTTAATATAGATGACCTTCTGAATAGCTTGGGAGTTTGTGAATATTGGGAACTATACCATTATAAGGGTTATGATATAACTTGTTGGAGCAACCCCTGGGGTTAACTCAATTGGTCGAGGTCTCATTCCTAAATCACTTTTCCATTGGGAGGTCATAGGTTTAATTCTCCTCGACCCTCTCGGGGTAAGGCTAAGATTAGTTGGACGAGCGGTATGGTACCTTCGGATCGACCTACCTTGATTTTCGGCAAAACAAAAAGGGTATAACTTATTGGAGTAGTTATATGACTTTCCAATACTTTGAGAGACTCATAATTCTATATTTATGGGAGGTGGAATCTAGGTACTTGGAACTTCAACTTCAGAGTTGGAAATTTACAAGGGCTAGAAGGAAGCATGATGTACCTTAGTTGCAAGTAGTGATTGTCAAAGGGAACATGCAAATAATGTTTTTATTAATGTTTTTAACTGTATATAGGCCTTGAGAGGGGATGTTATAGTATAAAGCTTATTTGTTTTTATAAATTCATACTTTATATGTGAATGTTAATATGATAATTATATAAATTTGTAATGATATCACAACTACCTTGTTAACGGTATAAAAAGGGATCAATCCCAATATGTTAGCGGGATTGATTATAGTAAAAGTAGATATTTTTAATGTTTCCATTGGGCCAATTTTTAATGATGTTTTCAATATTTTTCTTTTTATTTATGTTGATGCAAGTAGACTCTAAATTGTGCTTGAGGAAATAAAGTAGTGATGGAGCTTTATAAAAAGTGTTTCTCTAGGTTTTTGCCATATGGACCAAAGGTATGATTCACGGATCTTGTCACTAATACCATATTTAATCTCTCCCTTACAAATATATGAAATACCTAATTATAATGTGTGTGGAGATGGCTTATCAATATGGAGATGAATAATATGAAGTAGCAACTAGCCTCTAGAGTGCTACTAATTTTCCATCCCATTTTTTGACAGTCACATAAAGGAAAACAGTGCTACATATGGATACCTAACATAATCAAATTAAGGTTCATCCTTTCCAATGAACATGCTTCACAATATCACCACTTTAAATATCACTAAATTGATAAATGGGGAAAATATAAAACTTTGTGAAAATGATGGCTTGTGTGATTGATTTCTTGTCACGTATGTGGCTGGAGAATGAGACAAGTACCCTCTTTATCTAGATGCGATATTTTGGCCAAAGAAAAGGTCCCCAAATCATATATGAATTTAATAAAGATAATCTAACCATGAGTTAGAAAGATGGATATTCATCGAAATGTCCTCAAATTAAAGTTGGAAGGACTAATTTTTATATGTGGTGAGAGTCACATAGCCATTGGTCAAGTTAGATTTCACTATGTAGAAATTACGTGTAGATCTGAAACTGCTCATATAATTTACTACAACACAAGACTCAAATCTATTATACTCATCTGCGGAAGTTAATTCTCGATCAAGAACACAAATTATAAACATGCACAAAGATTTATCAGACATACACAATGATTTATCGAGGGTAAATAAACTGCTGAAAACCCCTTCCTATCTTTATTTCATTAATCAAATAATAGAGATGAAATATGCACTGCTCAAGTCTGAGCATACCCTGTAAGTGTATAGTCTATCCCCTTGCCTGATTCACTAACTCTGGCCAACACTTTGCTAATTTTCAAGCACTCCAAGCTCCTATTTCCTTACATTGTTCCTTCAGGAATTAAGCCCCTATTAATTAGGAAATTCCTCAATTAGAATTATGTAATCCTTCTAGGCTCATCCATACACCACCTGTACAACTTGGGATAGTCTACAACTGATTGTTAACTTCCCTTGAACCTCTATCTCAACTAGATAACTCAAATGCATCAATTATTTTGGGTTGATTGATTATTTAACTAAATGATCACTGAATGTGACTGAAGTTGTACTGCACAACTTGACCTTCCACTAGTTCCTCTAACAGTTAGAACTAGTTTTACTGATAATAACTCAATTTAACTGAACTAGAAATTTGAATTCTCTCTATTTTTACCAAGGCAAAGTCAAACTGAGATTTTTTTCCTGCATTTTCAACACTCCCTTTAAAAAAGAAAGGGATTATCTGGATCCTGCCTCTATGGAACTCGAATTTGCCTCTTGACAAAGCCTTTGTAAAAATGGTTGCATCTTGTTCCTCTACACGAATGTATTACAACAACATAATTTGCCTTTGCTCACAATCTTGTAGATGGTGATACCAAATATCTATATACTTGGATCAATCATGAAATAGATGATTTTTAGAGAGTTTGATACAACTCTGATTATCAGAGTAAATCACAGTAGGATCCATCATCTAACCAAATAGTCCCACAATAATCTTTCTCATCCAGATCACCTCACATGTTGCTTGACTGGAAGCCATGTATTCTACTTTTGTTGAGATGAGTGCCGCTGATCTTTACTTCTTGGTGTACCAGGAAATTGTTGCGGAACCAATAATGAAAATTCCTCTTGTGGTACCTTTTCAGTGTAATGGACTCTCTGCCCAATCTATATCTGTGAAGCTTTGAAGCTTCACTCTCTCTGTTTGTTTGTACCATAGTCCAAACTATGTGGTGTCTCTGAGGTACCAAAGAACATGCTTAGTTGCCTTCCAAAATAGTTTGGTTGGCCTAACCATAGCTTGAGTAAGCTGGTTGACTACATAGAACATATCTAGTTGTCTGTTCATAAGATACCTTAGTGAACCCACAAGCTATCGATAGATTGTCGCTTCCACTTCCTCACCTAAAGTGCCATCCTCTTTCCTCCAATTTCCTATTAGAGGAATCTCCATGGGTTTGCTACTCTCCATGTGGAACTTCTTCAATATCTCATTAGAATACTTTCCTTGAGAGACAAATAATTCCCCATCTCCTTACCATACTTCCAAAAAAATAAAGTAGTGCATGAGTCCCATTTCCTTCATTTCAAATTCTATTGCAAGGTCCTCCTTGCAAGATCTAATCAACTTCTCATCACCGGTTAAAATTAAATCATCAACATATAAGACAATAATCAATAATTTACCTTCTACCATAATATGATAAATGTTTGCATCTACTTCACTTTTGGTAAAGCCTGTTAAACACACATGGGAGCGAGAACAATATGAATGATAAATCATGTCAGTTCATTTTTTATTAACAAGAGATATACATTTATAATACATTGTTGTGACCGTTGGGATTCACATCCCAAGGTCTCTTGGACTCCTTTTGTCCATTCGGCTTCCACACTAACCCCATTGAGGATTAGGTGTCCAACATTCCCCCCCTTAATCCGAAGGGTTATGTATGAGTCCAAGAAGAGAGCTGTAATACAAAATGTGCAAAAATGCATGGCAGCACTAGGCTGAATGTACTCTCTGAAATGTTGGTATAAAGGGCGGTGGTTTAAGGATGACCACCAACACTGGAACGCTTAGTGCAGTTCCCAGAACTCTTCCAAAACTGGCAAGAAGCTGAAGTCTTCTGCTAGAGGAAGTGCTCCTATTGTTTTGAAGAGGGAAAACTTCAACCAATAAAGGGAGGTTTCACCCCACATAAAAGGGAGAACTTCAACCTGAAAAGGGAAGTCTCAACCTGTGATGGTTTAAGGATGACCAACAACTCTGGAATTCTTAATGCAATTCCTGGAACTCTTCCAAAGCTGGCAAGAAGCTGGAGTCTTCTGCTAGAGGAAGTGTTCTCAATTTTGTTCCCGGAACTCTTCCAAAGCTGGCAAGAAGCTAAAGTCTTATGCTAGAGGAAGTGTTCTAGATTGCCAACTGAGAGCATGCTCACGAGCATCTTTGTCTCTGGCTACAACTCTGAAACTGGTGTGGCAGTTTGTGGCTCAGGCTCGCTTGATGTGACTCTGAAGCTTGTAGATGACCATCATTTCCCCCTCTGTCAGATACAAGGTGAGATGATGGAGAAAACTCAGCTGCAAGACTTTTCAATACTCTGGAACAAGTTCTGACATGTGTTTGGAATATCTTCTTGGTTGTTGATGCCCATTGCCAAGAAGCGATCCATCCTAGATGAATCCTTGTTCTTGCAAGATGTTTGTTTCTGAAGCATATGTGTGAAGAATGACTGGTTTTATGACAGTGCTTACATGGATGAAGATCAAAACAGTGATCTTTCAAATGGACAACTCGGTCACAGTGTTGGCATTTCACGCTCTGTTGTTGTTGTTGTTGTGGTGAAAGAGGAGTAGAATCTGGAACAACTGGAGGTGAACTGTCATGAGGAGCAGGTGAACTGCCATGAATAAATCCAGCACTCTGAAACTGAATGGGCTTTGAGTAGTCTGGAATATGAAAGGACAATTCCTTGTCATATCCAAGACCGGTTCTATGCTTGTTGTGGACAAGTTGTTCCCAAGGTCTGATGATGGGCTTGGGAAGTGCAGACTGAGTTTCTGCATCTGTATGTACAACTGCTGCTTTATTTGAATGAACTGTAACATTATTGACTTGCTATTGATGGGTTGCAGTCTCAATGTTCTGAACATAAATATGTTCAGAATGACTCCTCTGTTTTAATTCTTCTTGCTGTAGCTGAGATTCAAGCTGCAAAAAATAAATCTTTTCCTTTGCATTTTGTAGACATGTCTGAATTTCTGAGAGAGATCCTATGTTGATTTGTAATGTGTCATCAACAGTAGATTGTATAAGAGTTTTCATGAACTCTAATACTTCACTGATTCTAGCCATTTTCCTTCAAAACTGCATATGTTGACCCTTTTTTTTTTTTTTAATGGATATATTTTTTTTTTATCATGACAACAACCAATATTTCACTCAATATACAATGTAGAGGACAACACTGACATCAAAGATAAGTAATCTCAGCTCACAACACTTTATGGACTCCCTACCATAGTGACTAAAATATTTTTTGACACCAAACCCTCTCAACAATGTCTTAGCACAATGTCGTAATGATAAAACAATTACATAGCCTTTACAATAATATAATGCATGAGTAAATTCAGTTATCTTCTAAGCAAACGATGAGAATAGAGGAGCCTGGAATGATTTCAGTCGAAATTTCAGGCAATGAGAGATCCCAGTTTTGTGATCTTCAAAGGATCCCAGACTGTTGAATGTTGGACCTGCTTGCCACAACAATTGCAACCTCATGAATGAATGATTGTTGTGCCTTTGATTCTTCTTCAACACTCCTTACAATTGCACATATAGAACACACTTTCTAGCAGAGGCGACTTGCCCAGTCTTCAAGACTACTTATTTCTCCTCCAGACTATTTTGCGCTCCGATCCACAGGATGCTGTAAACCTTGCACTGATGATGTCTCAAATGGAAGGTGGTTGTCCGCTGGACTACAATACAATTACAGATTTGTTCCTTCAGCGAAACATGATCCGTGAAGCAACATCCTTTTTATTGGATGTTCTGAAGCCTGATTTGCCAGAACATGGGTATCTTCAAACAAAGGTTCTAGAGATCAATCTGGTCACTTTCCCAAATGTAGCTGATGCAATCCTGGCAAACGGAATGTTTAGTCACTATGACCGTCCCCGTATTGCACAACTGTGTGAGAAAGTTGGCTTATATATGCGAGAACTTCAGCATTATACAGAGTTGCCTGATATCAAACGTGTTATTGTCAACACTTATGCTATTGAGCCTCAGGCACTGGTTGAGTTTTTTTTTTTTTTTTGGTACTCTCTCAAGAGAGTGGGCATAAACTCGGTGCAGGGTCGAGCTTCTCTCCTGCTGTTGTGCAACAAAAAAAATATTGATCTGAATGCCAACAGACTGGAGGGAACAATGTTTTTGAGCTTATTTTCATGTAGACAGATTGGGATAAAAAGTTTCACCGAAGGTCATTACGTAGTTAACCGAAATTAAGTGGAGCTCTGTGAGTTGTACGAGGATCCCACCGAACAAATTCAGGCAATCGGGGATGTGCACTTCAGGCTAAGCGAAAGAGAATGACATGGACTCTAAACCGTCGGAGGACAACCCTTCTAAGAATGGCATGGAATCTAAAATGTCAGAGGACTATTACAATATGGCCTGCTTCCAACAATACAGGGAAAACGAGAAGTTCGGCTAATTTGAGCTCTCACAGAAGAGGATTGGATCAGAATCTCTAAAGCAAGAAACAAAGGACAAATGGACCAGAGGAAATATCAGTTACCGAATCGGATCCAGAGGAAATATCACTTAGCAAAATTTTCTTGGAACTTGGCTGTTGGTTAGTAATTAAATTGTCGGTGTTCAGCTTGATCCAATTTGTTATGGAGGCTTGGTTAGATTATGGATCTATCAAACAATCAACCAACCCACACTTCTGCTAAACAACAAACATGCCCAGAATATTGAAATCACACACTGAAGATTCTACCCATGCTTAAGGTATCTCTCGACCCTCCTGAAGATGAAATTATGGCAATTATATACCGACAAACTCTCGTTCTCCGGGTGAGAATAACACTGTTTCTGTAATAAAATTCATGGATAGACGACTGATTGGACTTGAGGAAGCTATGCTCGGTTTCAATGGAATTCGTCCTTCAATACACGCATACCACTAGACAGCACGTTCAATAGAACTTGGACAGCATTATGAATCAAACGTTATGAACCAAACGTTATGAACAACGTTAAAATAACTTGGATAGCATATGTATACCTTGAACAACGTTAAAATAACTTGAACAGCGTTAAAATGCACAAGCATATAAACCCATTTAATAACGATCAACGTTCAATACGCACAGTGACTGTTCACCTTCAAAAGGATGACTGATATAGCATTCAGTAACGCATTCAATCCAACTACAGAAAGTAAATGGAGGCGCAGGTGAAATAATGAATTCATGCAGTAGAGGCACAGGTGCAATAACGCCCTTTTTGAAATGTTTATGACAGTCAGAGAATTGAACAGTCAAACAGAGGGGTAGCTAATTTTATGGAGAACAGACAACAGCAGCAGTGTAATCAGGTTGCAGCTAAAATTGAGCGAAAGAAATATTCATGAGAAAATATTCATGAAATGATCTGCACATACACATAAGGGCCATAAAACAAATGGCTCAAAAATAATTATGCAGGGCAGGAATATGCCTGCTCTGATACCATGTTAAACACACATGGGAGCGAGAACAATATGAATGATAAATCATGTGAGTTCATTTTTTATTAACAGGAGATATACATTTATAGTACATTGTTGTGATCGTTGGGATTCACATCCCAAGGTCTCTTGGACTCCTTTTATCCATTCGGCTTCCACACTAACCCATTGAGGATTAGGTGTCCAACAAAGCCCAACCCAGTGAGATAGTTGTCGATCCTGTTGTACCAAGCACGGGGTGCTTGCTTGATTCCGTACAATGCTCGCTTGATCCTGCACACATGCAACTCTTAGTCAAAGGTCTCAAAACCTCCAGTTTTCTCAATGTACACCTCCTCCTCAATAACTCCATTGAGAAAGATTGTCTTCACATCCATCTGGTGGATCTCACACCCCATTTGCGCATCCAATGCAAGAGTAAATATAATGGATGAGTACCTTTCTACAAGAGCAAAGGTCTCCTCATATTAAATTCCCTCAACTTAAAAGAATACTTTGGACACTAATCTGGGCTTATTCTTCTCTATGCTTCCATCTGCTGCATGCTTAACCTTGAAGATCCATCTTGAACACACCACTGACTTATCTTTTTGTCTTAGGGCCACTTCCCAAATAGTTTTCTTGACTATGGAATCATATTCCTCCACCATAGCATCAACGCATACAAGTTTCTCTACTACTTCCTCGAAAGAGGATGGCTTGGCCACTATAAGCTCAGTCATCAGATCCATGTAGCTATTGTATCAATTAGGTGACCTCTGCTTCCTATACTGTGAAGTGGGTGGTCCCACATTCTCTCTAGCATCATGCAATAATGTCTCATATTCCTTGGTTCATTTCCATATTTCTCTGGATGTTTATGCTTGAGTGGATGTCTCCACTCTCTGATCGTCAATTTGTGGCTACTCCACAACTTCTTGAGGTTCTTCCTTTTGAGCAAAAATATCCTAATAATGTCGCAACTAAATCTCCCTCTCAAGAGAAAACCTCATTTCCATCTCCTCATCAAACTTCACATCCATTCACATAACTATCATTCTGAGGGATGAAAACTACACATGGCAGTTGTGAGAAGTTTTTGTGTACCCCATAAATATCCCCAACTCTGATGTCAGCTCTAGATCCTTCCTTGATTCTTTATATACATGGCAGTATACTGGAGATCCAAAAATCTTGACGTGCGACACATCTGGCTTCCTTCCTGAGAAATATTCCTTTGGTGTACTCATGCCAAGAATTCGATGAGGACTCCTGTTCTACACATAGACTATTGTGTTGCACACTTCAACTCACAAGTGTAGTGGTAGGCCTTCGTCACACAACATCACCCTTGCTACTCCCACAATACTATGGTTCTTCCTCTCAACCACCCCGTTTTTTTGTGGGTTGTGGGGTGCTTCCAATTCCCTTCGAATTCCTTCCTTTGAACATAAATTTTTAAACTCATTGTACATGTACTCACCTCCATTATTTCTCCTGAGAGCCTTCAACTTCTTGCCAATTTCTTTCTCAAAAAGCACCTTGAACTCAACAAACTTGGAGAATGTATGATCTTTCTTCTGCATGAAGAAGATCCAACACTTTCGTGAGAAATCATCCACAAAGATAACATAATACTTGTGATTTCCAGTGGAGGTTATCGAGAAATATCCACATACATCAGAGTGGATCCTTTTAAGCACTGCATATGCCTTCCTGTCCTACTCATGGAAGGTGTCTTTTGTGTACTTCCCCAAGGTACACCCTTTTCATGTATCATGCTGCTCTAGTACTCCTTTGGGGAGACCTGTGGTAATAAATTGTTTAATCTTCAAAGTGCCATAGTGAAAATAGCCAAGTCTCCTATGCCATAGTTCACTGAAATCTTGACTCTGCACCTTCTCTGCCTTTGTGCTCAATGCAACACAATCTTCCACATCTGGCTTGTGCAATTTCTTCACACAAACCCTGACCTGCTTCACTTTTCCCATGGCTATGTGTCTCAGAAATGCTTTCCCTTTGCTAAATATCACATCCTAACCATGGTCTTCCAATACTGCAATGAAGATTAGATTCTTCTTTAGACCCGGGACAAACATCACATCCTTGAGCCTACGAGAGGAGCTCAAATCCCTTTGAAAGGTTATTGTACCAATCCCAATCATGTGCCTTCCATCATCTCCCATCTCAATGTGCATCTCGAGATATTTCTCCTTCGAGTGAGTGAGGAATTCTTTGTTCCTCATCATGTCGAATAATGCACCACTATCCAGGTACCACACACTCCCCATCATTGTGTGATGAGAATGAATTCAAGCTAAAACTGTGAATCCAAAGCTTCGCCTACCACTCCTCCTGAGGTATTCTTTCTTGCCTCCTTATGTGGACACTTTGTGGCATAGTGCCCAAGTTCATGAAAATGAAGGCACTTGATTATGGACAAGTCTTTCTTCTTTCCCCCTTGAATCGAATCTTCTTTAGATTGGAATTTTGTCCCTGTCCCCTTCTTTTCCTTTCCATCCAAGGCACAATTTTCTCTGTTCTCACGCTTGGAAAAAGTTTCGTCTCTAGTATTCTGCCTTATTTACTCCTGTACCAAATCATACCATAAGCATTACCAATTTGGTAGTTTCTCCCTCCCATTCATCGAATCTTGGTAATTGTGCCAACTATTGGGAAGGCCTAGGAGGTCTAGGCTTATGAGATCATCTTATACAATAGTAACCCCAACACTACCAAGTTCATCACGACATTGTTTGAACCTGCTCAGGTACTGCGGGATGGTTTGTTCTTTTTCATCTTGATAATTCAAAACTTGTCCTTGAGTGCCAGCTTCCTATGGTCACCACTGTTCTGGAAAAATCTGTCAATGCTTTCCACATTGCATAAAGAGTCTCTTTCCCATGGAGATTTGAGACAATATGGTTTTGTTCTCCCTCCAATATGATTCTCCTCACCTTGGCTACACACTTCTTCCATTCTACTAGATTATGAGTATCAACTGCTATGAGTTTCTGGATATTAGTATCAACAAATTCCTTCAACCCATTATCTTCCAACATTGTCTTCGTGCGGTCCTTCCAAGCAACATAATTTGAGATTCCCTCAAGGGAATACTTGAGTCTTAGTCCATAGAAATCCATCCTGCTAGCTTTGAAAAATTTATCCCGCAAATTTGATCCTCCTGCAATAACAACTTTGAAAGCTCTTCTCTACTATGAATCCTGTCTTATAACATGTAGAAATTTTGTGTAGATCTGAAACTGCTCATGTAATTTACTAAAACACAAGACTCAAATCTACTATACTCATATGCAGAATTTAATTCACGATCGAGAACACAAATCATAAACATGCATGAAGATGTATCACACATACACAAAGATTTATCTATGGGAAAGCAACTGCTTAAAAACCCTTCCCATCTGTATTACATTAATCAATGAATAGAGATGAAATACATATGTTTCTCGAGCTTGAGCACAACCTAGAAGTGTATAGTCTATCCCCCTGCATGACTCGTTCCCCCTGCCTGACTCATTGAATTTGGCCAACACTCAGTAAATTTTCAAGCCCTCTAAGCATTTGTTTCATTGCATTGTTCCTTGAGGAATTAGGCCCCTGTTAATTAGGAAATTCCTCAATTGGAATTACGCAATCCTTCTAGGCTCATCCTCTGACTACATGCACCACCTGTACAACTTGGAATAGTCTACAACTGATGGTACACTTCCTTTGAACATCTATCTTAATTGGGTATGTCAAGTTCTCTGCATGCATCAATTATTTTGGGTTGACTGATCAGTTAATTGAATTATCACTTAGTGTGGCTGAAGTCACATTGCAGAACTTAACCTTCCTCTAATTCCTCTAATCGTTAGAACCAACTTAACTGACAATAACTCAATTTAATTGAAACAGAAATTCGAATTCTCTCTAGTTTGACCATGACAAAGTCAAACTAAGATTTTCTTGTTGCATTTTCAACACAATATTGTGGTCATGTAAAAGAATAATTTAGAAAATATTACTCCTCATATAGGTATGATGTGACTATTTCGACTTTCTAAACCTTGTCAATAAAATCACTTGGTGTTATTTCTTGGAGATGTTGAAATCCATTATTTTAATTTTTTCAAATTTACCTTAAGTCCATATCATTACAAAAATATATAGTTTCCTTTGAATACCCATAATTAAAACATCAATATAATGTAATCCACAAATAAAAGAATGAAAATATAAACCCCAAAATTAAAGTATTCATTAGTGGCACCCAAAGTACCTAACATGATCTTTTCTATCTTGTCAATATAAAGTCCAAAATATGTAGAAGTGAGTGAGAAACCTTGCTTAATTACTAGGATACTCTAAATTCCCTTACACACCCCAACACTCATACACACCCTACCTATAATGAGCTCACAAAGCATCATTACATGTAATTCCATAAAGATTAAAAAACCCAAGGTCTTAATCTTGTCAATTATAAAATATCAAGGAACTATTTTACATGCCCTAGTAAAGCCCACAAGACAACAATAGACTTTTTTTTTGTTTTCCTTATCCTCTTCTATAATAGAAATCAAAAAGAAGATATGATCACTAGTTTGGGGATTTCTCCTAAAACCTAAATATCCTTTCGCGCTCAATCTATTACTCTTCACCAATTTGCAAATGTATATGTCTAAAGTTTCGACAATAATCTTACTCATGATGTGACCAACCATGATGGTATCATAATTTCAAATTTAAGATTCACATGGGACATAATATTAAGGTGGGAATTTTCGAAAAAACCAAATTCATATTTTTAATCCTCAACATTTCAAACTAATTGCTCACTTTGTTCACATGGGACATAATATTAAGGTGGGAATTTTCGAAAAAACCAAATTCATATTTTTAATCGTCAACATTTCAAACTAATTACTCACTTTGTTCTCAAATATTATAAGCTAGAGAATGATATGAGATTTTCCAAGATAGTGATAGCCCATAAGACAAAATGTAAGTAAATAAATTGACCAAATAAATTCTAAGTCTTTGAACCACATTTAAAAACTTCAACATTAAACCTCTCTGAATTATGACTCCTTTAGATTAAAACTAAAAAATAAGACAAAGAGACAAATAACTAGAAAAAAATAATAATAATAAAAAAAAAAAAAATCAAATACTTTAAATAAACTAAAATCATAAACCAACCAAATAAAAAATAAAAAAATCACATAAGAAAAAACTAAACATTAAGAAGATACTGCCTCTTTGCCTTCTTATTCATGCATGTTTTCCTGTATTTTTAAAAGTTTTTTTTTTTATTTAAAAGAGCTATCTATTTTTTTATGTTAGAAATGTTTTATTATTCGTATAAATATATATTTTATGAATACTTTCAAATTTGATTTTATATCCAGCCATATAGGGTCTCAGAGGTAAGAATGCAGTGGGGCAAAGAATACCATGCCAAAAATCAAATCGCGAAATGGCGTCAGTAAAGTAAATGGTATACTTCATTAGGTTACGGATATCAGAATTCGAAGTTTGGGCACCGCTCATCGAAAGGATGATGAAACGGTTTATTTACTTTGATT
The DNA here is from genome assembly GCA_000404065.3 of Pinus taeda. Taxonomy (NCBI): domain Eukaryota; kingdom Viridiplantae; phylum Streptophyta; class Pinopsida; order Pinales; family Pinaceae; genus Pinus; species Pinus taeda. Next base: position 138,066 of record APFE030052212.1, on the reverse strand, counting down.
TTTAAATCGCGTGGTAAAAGAATTATTGAAAAATATCTATTTACTCTTTATTTTAAAATTATCAATAAAAAAAATATCAAAATTTAAAATCACATATATCATATATATAATTTACACATTTAAAAGAAAAACATTTTATGGAAAAGATATTTGAAAAACGTTTGTTAAAATAATCTCAGCCTCTCATTACAATCTTGCAGTTTGGAAGCTTTCTGCGAAGGTTATCAGTGACTAAGCTTGGATCACAAAACCACATCTCGAGATGCTTCAGATTTTTAAGTTCTCCCATTTGAGAAGGCAGCGATTTTAACTTTCGACAGTGGCAAAGATGCAAAAACTGAAGATGTGAAAGATTCCCTATATCTTCGCATATCTCGTCAATCACCGTCAGATCCAACCTGAGCCACTCAAGTTGTGTCAAATGCCACAGTGATGTTGGCAATGATTTCATTGGTGTGGCTAAAAGGTTCAGCACCCTTAAAGAGGGGAAGTTGAGGAAAAATGCTTCCGGAATTTCTTTCAATTCCCTGTTTAAGGCCAATATTAGAGAAACCAATCTCGGGCATCTTAAGTTCGTTGCTGACAAAGACGTCAACTTATTGTTGGCAACTGATATTCTTTTGCAATTATGAGGGTCCTTGATGTCGGGGAAATGTTGAAGACTTTGACCTGCCCTCGCTACACAATTCTCCTCATTCTCTCCAACATAGATTGCCATGTCGTGCACAACATCATGGACACTGATAACACCGTTTCGCACCTGGAATAAGCAACGATTTTCAAGTAACTTTACATAGCTTTCCCCGGTCTTCAGTACATAGTCATAGTTCGCATCTTCATTGGTCTCCACCACACCTTCTGCGATCCACATCTGCACCAACTCGTCCACGTCAATGCCAAGATCTTCCTGGAACATTACACAGTAAAGAAAGCAGCTTTTCAAACGAGAATGGGGCAAACTATCGTAACTCCATCTCAATCGCTGATATAAATCTCGATCAATTCTAGGGTGAGTAAGTGGAAAATTCAAATCCACTTTCTGCATCTGCTTCAAAGCAAGCTCCCACTCCTCTACAGCTGTGTTGCCAATCATTGCTGCGGCAATTACCTTTATCGCCAACGGTAACCCTTTGCATTCCTCGGCTACTTGTCGCGCCGTATGCTCTAAATCCTCAGGAACAGAGCCATCTTCGAAAGCTACTTTCCAAAACAACTCCCAAGCCTCCTCACTTCGCAGGGGTTGTATTTGCATGGACTCTTTTGCCTTCATTTCTCGAATCAGATCTCTATTTCGGGTTGTGAATACAAGTTTGCTGCCTTTGTTTTCGCCAAATTCCACGCCCAATTCTTTAAGATCGACTGCGCTCCACATGTCGTCTAAAACCAAAAGGAATTTCCTGGTCTTCAGATACGCGGACAACTTCATCTTCCGCATATCAGCCGAACAGTTTGCTACATCTAAATATATAGTAGAGGCAATATCATTTTGCATCTGCAGAATCGAAAACTGAGCAACTGTAACCCATAATACATCATCAAAATCGTTACTGACCTTGAAGGTGTTGTACACTTTTTTGAGCAGTGTTGTTTTTCCCACACCACCCATACCGTATATTCCGATTATGCGAACATGGGGAGCTTCTAAAACCCATGTCTGTATCTTTGTCTCGGCAGTTTTTATGTCCTCCCCGACGAATCCGGTGTCGGGTTCATCCTGAAGTAGTGCGTCCGCCTGTTGTGGTGCCCTGGACACAATCTGTTGAGCACTGCAAAACAAGGAGAAGTCGTTTCTAAGCTGATCATGGAGCCCAGGAATAGCTTTGTTCCACTCTTGGATTTGCTTAAAGACATTTGGCTTGCAAAGGAGGTAGTCAATACACTGCTGTAGCCTCGGGCGTTGTGAGCGATGGATCAACTCTCTGGCCTCTCCGACTTTGCGTTGCATCCTTAGCAAACAGTTCTTTAGAGAAGCCGGTGTCTCCCTCTGCTGATCTTGAAACTGAGAATTGATGTCAAGCAAGAGGCTCTTCATATGATTCAACTGCTCTTCAAGAAGCTCACGGTTGTCTTCCAAGTGAATTACATCGTCTATCTGTTGGATGAGTCGCTGGATGATTGGAACAAGAATAGCGCTGCTAATGGTGCCGCCTGCGGTTCCGATTGCAACATCCACGAGTGCTTGCGCCATCAGTCAGATCCTCAATGAAATTAGAGCAGAATAGAAGAGAGTATGAATATAAAAAACCAGCAGGTTAGAGTATTTATGTAACAGTAGGCAGCAAACAATAACAGGGAGAGATGACTATGCAGCATGCTGACAGAAACTGAAAGACAAGGGTAATTGAAGGAGAGGGGCTGTGAAATAGATATAGGCTCAGCTAAGTTTCAATTATTGTAGCGAAAAGTTTATTCCATCACGAACAGCTTTTTGCCTAGCCACGCGTCCGTAGATCAATGGTCAGCTTCATTAGCTTTGTTTTTCCATCATTCCGCGCCAGAGTTTATTCCAAATAGATTGTACCACCAAGTCTCGGCGATTTATTCACCATCCAATCTGAATGACGAACTTTAATAAAGTTGATTGGGCCATTAAAGTTCAAGATGTTAGATTGTACCACCAAGTATCGGCGATTTAGTCACCATCCAATCTTACTGACAAACTTTAATAAAGTTGATTGTGCCATTAAAGTTACAGATGTTAGATTGTACTACCAAGTCTCCACGATTTATTCACCATCCAATCTGATTGACAGACTTTAGTAAAGTTGATTGTCCCATTAAAGTTCAAGATGTTACATTATGATACCAAAAAAAATTTAAAGTTCAAGATGTTATATTGTGATACCAAAAAAATTATTTAGTATTTAAATGTCAAAAAGGAAAAGACCACCATCACTCTTTCCACATTGTCGGCATCTTTACTTTCATTGGATACAACTTGCATGAGACCAAATTCTATATTCACCATCCAATCTCACTCACAAACTATAATAAAGTTGATTGTACCATTAAAGTTCAAGATGTTACATTATGATACCAAAAAAATTGTTTAGTCTCTAAATGTCAAAAAGTAAAAGCCCCACATGAACAGTCTCCACATGGTTAGCATCTTTGCTTTCATTGGATACAACTTGCATGAGACCAAATTCTATATTCACCATCCAATTTGATCGACAAACTTTAATAAAGTTGATTGTACCATTAAAGTTCAAGATAATGATGCTGAAAACTTTTCTAGCATTGTGACAAACTATAATAAAGTTGATTATACCATTAAAGTTCAAGATGTTACAATATGATACCAAAAAAATTATTTAGTCTCTAAATGTCAAAAAGTAAAAGACCCACATGAACAGTGTCCACATGGTTAGCATCTTTGCTTTCATTGGATACAACTTGCATGAGACCAAATTCTATATTCACCATCCAATTTGATCGACAAACTTTAATAAAGTTGATTGTACCATTAAAGTTCAAGATAATGATGCTGAAAACTTTTCTAGCATTGTGACAAACTATAATAAAGTTGATTGTACCATTAAAGTTCAAGATGTTACATTATGATACCAAAAAAATTATTTAGTCTCTAAATGTCAAAAAGTAAAAGACCCACATGAACAGTGTCCACATGGTTAGCATCTTTGCTTTCATTGGATACAACTTGCATGAGACCAAATTCTATATTCACCATCCAATTTGATCGACAAACTTTAATAAAGTTGATTGTACCAATAAAGTTCAAGATAATGATGCTGAAAACTTTTCTAGCTTTGTGACAAACTATAATAAAGTTGATTGTACCATTAAAGTTCAAGATGTTACATTATGATACCAAAAAAATTATTTAGTCTCTAAATGTCAAAAAGTAAAAGACCCACATGAACAATGTCCACATGGTTAGCATCTTTGCTTTCATTGGATACAACTTGCATGAGACCAAATTCTATATTCACCATCCAATTTGATCGACAAACTTTAATAAAGTTGATTGTACCATTAAAGTTCAAGATAATGATGCTGAAAACTTTTCTAGCATTGTGACAAACTATAATAAAGTTGATTGTACCATTAAAGTTCAAGATGTTACATTATGATACCAAAAAATTGTTTAGTCTCTAAATGTCAAAAATTAAAAGACCCACATGAACAGTGTCCACATGGTTAGCATCTTTGCTTTCATTTGATACAACTTGCATGAGACCAAATTCTATATTCACCATCCAATTTGATCGACAAACTTTAATAAAGTTGATTGTACCATTAAAGTTCAAGATAATGATGCTGAAAACTTTTCTAGCATTGTGACAAACTATAATAAAGTTGATTGTACCATTAAAGATCAAGATGTTACATTATGATACCAAAAAAATTGTTTAGTCTCTAAGTTTCAAAAAGTAAAAGACCCACATGAACAGTGTCCACATGGTTAGCATCCTTGCTTTCATTGGATACAACTTGCATGAGACCAAATTCTATATTCACCATCCAATTTGATCGACAAACTTTAATAAAGTTGATTGTACCATTAAAGTTCAAGATAATGATGCTGAAAACTTTTCTAGCATTGTGACAAACTATAATAAAGTTGATTGTACCATTAAAGTTCAAGATGTTACATTATGATACCAAAAAAATTGTTTAGTCTCTAAATGTCAAAAAGTAAAAGACCCACATGAACAGTGTCCACATGGTTAGCATCTTTGCTTTCATTGGATACAACTTGCATGAGACCAAATTCTATATTCACCATCCAATTTGATCGACAAATTTTAATAAAGTTGATTGTACCATTAAAGTTCAAGATAATGATGCTGAAAAATTTTCTAGCATTGTGTGATCTCCCTGGATCTACCACGTGAATGTATCAATAACCCTAATCCAGGGTCATTACATTATTGTAGCAACTATTTTAATGGATTACTTCAATGTTATATGTTTACATCCATGTTCGCATATTTTATTATTAAGTCGTTTTTTTAATATTATTTTTACTAGAATGTTGTTATTATTATTTTTTAATAATGTTACTAAATACCTTTTTTTTTAATTATCTATTGAAGCGTAAAGAATCCATGTGCTAACTATTGAGATGAAGTGATAAAACCTGTTTGATTTTTAACTTTCAAGATTCAAGAAATGAAGATATTTTTTGAAGGCATTTTACTTATAGCAATTGAAAGTGTGTTGATAAGATAAAATTAATTTTTCATTGTCACTCAAGATAAATTTAATTGATATAGAGTGATTTTAATTGTAAAATTCAAGATAAATTTAATTGATATAGCTTGATTTTAATTGTAAAACTTAGGTATCAATAATGAATTTGCATGTCTATTATGCATTTAAGGTAAATATTATCTCATGGAAGTTTCCTTGCTTTTGCAAAGTTATAGCGAGAAGGAAGAAAATACTAAGAATAAACAACCAAGGAGGACACTAATTTTTTATTGTCAAGATCTCACTAGAAGTTGATAAAAACATCAAGGAAGATACCAAATTGGCACTTGGTATTTATTGGAACAAAATTGTGATAGGAGGTTATATGGGGTGTCAATTGTTCCGCATACTTTCAAAGCATAAGTTGGTTCAACCACTAATATTAGAGATTACCCCTTAGACCATAGTACATGCAGCAATGATGACATTAAAAAAATAAAGAAAGAAAGAATTGTGACCCAAAGTTTCCTATATTAATTAAAGGCAATCAAATATTCAACTTAATCTGTGAGGGGTAATTAGCTCTAGAGTCCAAGGCTTATAATTTGCACACAAATCCAACCATGACCTTCATCATGTAATTGAGAACTTATTCATATCTCAAGCCCTAGTATATATATTTTGTACATAAGAATGAGTAGGAATAATTGTATATAAAAATATTGATGTGGAGGTGAAAGAAAGAAGGAGCAAGCACAGAGAAATGCTTGCATCACCATTTCTAGTAGATCGAGGGTCATTAATTGTGTCCTTAATGCATCGTATTCACTATAATCACTAAGTAGTTGGAGAAAAACTGAAAAAATGGAATAGTGTGAGGAGGAACTTAGCCAACTAACGTTCATATTCTTGAATAATCTAGACACATAATCTACAAGTAGTGTTCGAGGGTGGATAAAATGAGTCATAGTGATATTTTCCAATTATTTAATGGAAGAACGCAACTAAGGGAAACATTAGCTAAAAAATGGGATAAGAGCTCCAAAATAGAAGCAAAAAGCAATGAAATGTGGTTGAAATAGTGGTTCATTAAGTGATTAATGAATCTTCAACTAGATAAAGAAGTTGAATGTATTTTGACACCTTTGATTTAGAATTCATGCACAAAGATTCCATAAGGGTGTCATTTAAGAGGAATGAGAATGAAAAACAAAATATGGATGTCCAAGTAGTTGAAGAATATATCTCAAACATGGACAATGCATATCCTCTATCCATAAGGACATTAGGAGTCACCTTTGTATAATTTTCTGAGGTGAAATTACAAAAAATGCATTGAACCATATTATCCATGAGCACATGGTCTCCACTTAATAAACTCATTTCATGGTAGCTACGTTCATGGGATATTAAAGAGTATATCTACTCTCACTAGATATTGATAAAAACACCTCCCAAACTCTTTTTTTTTAACCCCCTCTTAAGACACATTTTAAACAAAAATAACCGTTATTTTTATTTGATATGCTATATTTTTACTAAACACACTTTTTTATACACCCTAATACCTATAGACCCCCTATCTCAATACCTATGATATATTGAACCTATTTTCACAATTTTAAAATGTCATTTATAAATGAATGTGGTAAGAGATTGATCAACGAGGTGAATACCCCGTGGCCATGAGTAAAGAAATACAAAGTTGAAATAACTCCAAAACCAAAGATCTCAGATGTAAGGTAAATCACCAATTATAAGGAAGAACGTGATATTGTAAATAGTCTTATTCCATTTGTAATTGTGTATTTCACGAAGGCCAATTGTATACACTCCTTTTTGGAATTAATGTTGTTTAGCCATCAAGTTAGTTAGATGTGGTTTGAGGTCCATTAGTGGAAATATTACTTAGTACAATGTATTCAATGGAAAGATTAATATGGTTTAATGCCAACTTATATTCATGTACTACTTTCATCATATGTTTCCAAACTATTAGAATATATACATGGATTATGAGGATCAAAGCACACAAGTTGAGTAAAGTGAAGCACTCAACCTCCTTAATCAAATGCTTATGTTTTAACAAACACTCAAGTCATAAGGACTTTACTAGCATATTTCAGTTTAAGAGGTATTAAGAGTGTTTTTCTCTAGAACTATTAAATACAACAAATTTCCAAAATAAATTATAAAATTCAGATTCAATTATCTAAAATAAACCACATATAAATACCTAATTACATCATAAAGTTAGAAATACTTGGTATCTAAAGAAAAAAATCAGACAAATGGTTCACTCCCAAAAGACAATAACAACTTTTCACCTCATTGATCCTTTATATTACATGATCTTCATTGGGGTTGATGCCATTGCATTCAACTCCATTTCATTAATTTAATATTTTGCATATTTTATGGAAACTTTGATTATAATCTCAACATAAAATTTGTAATTAGTTTGATAAAATACTTAGTTAGTAGTTTACACCAAGAAAGACTTTAGCAATTGATTTTCTTGTTGACAACTATTAGTTTAACATTGATTTCTAAGAAATCATCGTTTTAATTCTTGGTCATTTCCTCCTCCAATGGTGGTAAGAAATTCCTTTAATGTGGGACAGGTATTGCTCCATTTTGTTCATGGGATTGGGAGGTAGGTTATTGCTCCTAGATCCTTTTCCAATATCCCCTATGTTGGACACCTAATCCCCTAAGGGTTTTCAGTGTGAATTGTGAATAGTCATTGGAGTCTAAGAGACTATTCAGTATATGAAAACCAAGGATCACACATTGTATAAATATATATTATTATGAATAACAAATGCATTAAATGTTTATCTTTCTTATCTATTGTCTATTATTTTGTGTTATTTAACATGGTATCAATGCTCAGAAACATCTCGGGCACATCTATTTCATAGCATAAAAACATCCTAGCCTGTATTTCATTTATTCATGCCATCTTATGACCAACTCTGTCATCCTCGACCTACCCTTGCTCTGTCCCACAACTAGAGAGCACAAATGAATGCTCAACCTACAGTGCCTTAATTAACTCATTGTAATGCTCGACATGTTCAACATGCATTAAAGAATCTTCCACTTTGAACCTTTAGATATCCTTAGCATTTCACTTGCCCCTGTTAATGCAAAAAGATGAGTCAAAGAGAATGATCAGTTCTCTAAATGGAAGTAATGGTCAATCTACCTCTTTCCATGTCATTTGATATTGTTCTATGCCCACCTTAGGTATATTCTACTCGACTATAGATGTTTATAAGCTTGTCCCATCATGACACCTTTGTTGATTCCTTTCATTTTAAAAAATATGTCATTACATATCTATCACTCCAGATTTCCTCGTTACAAACTTGTTGCATATCCCTAACACATTGCATAATTTGGCATTACCGCTACTTGTAGTCCATTCTTAGTGTTGTGCAAGGAGATTCATGGTTGTGCATTCTACACAAGTAACTCTCTCCTCAAGAACATAAATTGATATCCAAGCATTTTCTACGTTCTTCCGCCTTCGCGAGAGAGCCTTGGAGATTGTAATAATATGGACAGCTTTATAGTACAAAGGAGCAAGCTGCAAGGTGTTCATAGGTGCTTAGAATGACTGCATTGGATGCTCAAGAGAATTCAAGTAAGGTTAAACCCTTAAGCATCGATCACATTACCTTGAGAACCATCGAGCCTGCGACTCTCACCCTACAATCGTTGAGACGATTTCTCTACGCATTACCTCAATCAACGTTAATGTTGCATGGACATTGAACGTTGCCTAAGGTGCTTGGCTAATTCAGAAGCGGTGAGCTTAAGTCGATTGCAGATTCCTTGAATATTCAGAATCATCCAGACATGGGGGCAGTCAAAAAATTGACGGTGCTCATGTCCGTCAGATTCTCGAATATTCGGGGAATCTACAATCAACTTAAGGATTCCCATTCAGAAGAAGAGATGAAATGGCGAAATAAGGATTTCGACCACCCATTTAGCACTGGGAAAAAAAAAGAGTTTACTTAATTGTTTGATGTGGACATCCAATCCTCGCTAGTTTGTACGCACATTAGTTGACTTGCTGATCCAGGTGGATATTGGTGGCCACCCACTAATTCCACGTGGATCCCCTCTAGTGCTTCTTTCAGTTCTTTCAATTTCCTTAATTATAGCATAGTTTACTATTTTTAGCAGTTTTTCGGGTCCTAAACTTCCGGAGCCGTTTTGAGGCCCTAAACGACGTTTTTTGGGAAATCTACCTGCCAACGATTTGTTTGTCTAAAAATCATCTTTTTCGTCGTAGTCCTCGGAGAGATCTTTCCAACGGGCTATCATGCACGTCAAACGGAGATAAGACGACCAATTCGCGACCCCGGGAAGTTGATGTACCAACTTACCCAAAAACGGGGCCCACAATTTGGTGTTTCATCTTCCAGGGTTAGGTTTTGGAATGTGAAGGGTTTTTCCATTGTTTCTCAACAATAAATAGGCCTTCGAGCCTCATTGTAACACAGTTCAGAGGCATGTAGCCACACACATCTCTTCTCAGAGATAAGCTACCATCGCCCTAGCTGGTTTATTTCTATTTCCGGTTGTAAGCATATTTCAGTATTTTCCATTAATGAAATGAAGTATTATTTCCGCTGCATCTTTGTGTATATGGTTATCTCTGTATTTTATTGTGTTCCTGTTTAAATCTGGATCACTTGCATGCTTGACAAACTGCAACATTTTCAATTCCAACAACATATAGAATAGAAATGCTCTCTCACCTCTTTCCCTTTTTAATCTGTTGAGTTTGGAATTATTCCATATTTCTTATGTGCATGAAAGCCATCACCATTGACTCTATTTTTGAAATCTGCAATTGTATTGAATGTCGAGTCTGATTTCGGAGGTTATTATATAGTTGCTTTATATTGAATGCGTGTGCGTTAAATGACCACATTGAGATGGGAATCATGTTGGATATATGCATTTGCTTTGTAATACAAATTTTATTCATATACGTTGGTTCAATATATATGTGTTGGATTACGGTTATATATTTATTGGCATTGAATACTTTACAGAACGTGGTTGGATTCTCTTGTGTTGTTATGCAGGACTACGATGAAGAAACTATAAGGTTGAATGTTATTTAAGAATATGTAAAGACATACCAATAGGTCTCAGTTTTATGGTTTCTTAAGTTTATGTTTTGGTTTCTTAATTTAAAATGTGTGGCCTGGAAGATTCAAAACATGCCAAATTCCATGCAATAAAACAAGAAATTGTGTCCTTTTCAAATCAAGGGATATTTGAAGTTTTTTATTTTTCCATAACTCATGGAATTCAGGCTTCCATTCACTTTGAAGATTTTGTGAGTATTTACATGAGAAAACGTTAGGCATATTTTTGAAAAATACATAATGGTTTATGTGTGTTGAGGGCTTGGTTCACTCTAGGATTAGTGGATATAAAACACTGGTATTGTGACATTCCCTCTTTCCCTATATAAAACAAGGATACAAGTCTCTAGTTGTACATTAATGATGGCCATACTTGATGATGCATAAGAGATGTTGAATACCTTAATTCATTCCATTATTGATGGAATGGTAAAAATAATCAAGGGCACTCTCTTTGACATTCAAACCTGTCTACAAAGTGCAGAAGACAAAATTGAGGTTTTGCAACTTGAGTCACAACTGTAGCAAGATGAGCTATAATAGCATAACCATCATTATGAACTTTTTTTGTTCAAAACAATCCTCTCTTTGAAATTGAGATAGACTAACATCAATTTCAGAAACTAATCAAATCAGCGAAAAAGAAAATTTGCATTTAGATGCAAAAATTTAGCCTGCACTTCCCAAGCCCATCATTGGATCTTGGGAAGAGATTATCAACAACAAATGCCCAACTGGTCTTCGATATGACAAGGAGGTGTCCTTTAATATTCAATACTAATCCAAGCCCATTAAATTTTAGAGTGCCATTTTTTTTCAAGATGGTTCATATTCACCTATTCTAGACTTGTTCTTCTTCCACATTCACAACAATAAAAATTTGTAAAATGCCAACACTGTAATCAAGTTGGCCATGTGAAAGATCATTGTTTTGATATTCACCCTTGTTAGCATTGTGGTAAGCATAGTCATCATTCAAACAAATTCTTTAGAAACAAGGCTCCTGCAAGAACGAAGACACCATGGATGGATCACTTCTTGGCAATGGGCTTCAACAAACAAGAAGATATTTCTCTCATACCACAAAATTTGTTCTTGAGTATTGAAAAGTATTACAGTTGATTTTTCTTCATCTTCTCTTCTTGTATCTAACAAGGGGGGAATTGATGGTCATCTACAAGCTTCAAAGCCACATTAAGTGGGCCTGAGCTAGAATTTGAACCTACTACCGAAGCCTAGAGCTAGAGTCAGCCATACCTAGATTTAGAGATGTAGCCAAAGAATCCCATGAGCATGCACTTTGGTTGGTGGCCTTCCTTAAAACGCCACAAGTTGATACCTAAATGGTATCCCTTTTTAGAACACTTCCACCAATAGAAGACTTGAACGTTTGGCCCAGTTTGGAAGCGTTGTAGGTTGAGACCTCAATGGTATCCCTTTTTAGGAATATTAGGGAGCACTTCTCTAGTAGAAGTCTTCAAATTCTAACCAGATTTGGAACTCTTACAGGAACTGCACTAAGAATTCCATTGTTGGTGTTCATCCTTAAACCACGACCGACTGACACCTCGAGTTCTCCCACCTATACCATCATTTCAGAGAGCATAGTCAACCAATTGTTGTCATACATTTTTGCATTTTTGTATTACAACTCCTCTATTTATTTGTGAAAATTGCAGTAGTGAGTTTATAATTATTTTCCAAATTAACTTTTAAAGACAAATAAACTACATAAGTTAGAAGATAAAATTCCAGTTGAAACAATTAAGGAAATTTCACTCACACCCATTCTCTCGCATGACACTTCTTTCTCATATGCATTGAAAAGAAACTTCAGTTAATATTGGATACAAAGATTATGTGTAATGTTAAAATAATTTCGGGTCTCTAGAAAAAATTTCCCTCTAAACCCCTATTCTCCCACACATGCCCCCTCTTTTACACATCCTTCATTCTACACACATCCCTGTCTCCACACACTTGTTCTCCCACATTGCTAAATCCATAAAAGTTTAAAATGAAATAAGAGGTAAATGCACTAAGAGTTCCTATATTAGTGTCAATGCCAAAGCACTCACTGACATATTCCACCCCACCCCCTCCCCCATCGCTTACATAAAGTGCTTGTGCAGAGCAATATCTTAATGTTAGTGTCATTGCACTCACTGACAGAATGGTTGTTTAAAAAATTAGTTCTATCTTTATTTTAAAATGATTTGTTAGACACTAACAAATACCAAAATTAATCACCCTCCACCAAGGGAGTTATGTCACATTAAGGCTCGCTCAGCCAATGGAAAATTAGAAATAAGATTTCAAAAAATTAGGAAAAGAAAAAATTTATTTACGAGAAAATAAAAATATTCATAATTTTCTAAAAAAATTAGTTGAAGTTATTAACAATTCATAAAAATTCAGAAAACTAATCCACAGTTAAGGGAATTTAACTCTGAAGAAATTTATTTAGTGATCCTAGAGGATTTAGAAATGGCCAAAAATTCAAAGTCTCCATATTTGAGTGAGACCAGTGCCATTATGTAGAGCTTGAAAAACGGAATCCAACACAACTTCAATATGTGAAAAAGGATTTGTATGAAAAATATATCTTAGTTTGAAGTTAAATAAGAAAAAATTCAATTTCAAAGGCTGACATGGCAACATCGGGGTGTGTCATGTGGCACTATGGTGTTGATAGGTAGAACAATGAAACATTGACTCTTGGAGCTAGTATCTATTGTGGCATTGTGTTGATAATTGATTAGGAAGATTCATGGAAACTTGCGAGTATCTTAGGTAGCATGACATGGCCCAACTAAATATTGACATGTGGCCCAATAAGGGCTAGACTCGTGGCACCCTATTGGAGTAGCATGGGTCGAAATATTGTTTGGGCACACCCAACAAGATTTGAAGCCATAACCTCCAAGGTAACAGTGGAAATATTTGGGATTAGACCATGTCATTTGGTTGTGAAGTTAATGGAAAGAATTTATATTTAAATATGTTTTTCTTTAGTTTGGCAGAAAAGTGGGGACGAAGCCCACCATACATGGTGGCTCTGCCAAACATAGTCATGATTCTACCAAATAAAGCTCACATGTTGGACTGTTGCACTATAAAGTATAACAAGTATGTTACGAGTGAATTATATTGCCATGGGCTTAATATATAATGTATCGTTTCTTATATAGTTCAAAACTATATCATATTAGAACGCTTATGGATTTATGGTTAGCCATGGATCATATGTTTGTTATATAGTTTCTTAGTTTGTATACATGACATATTTTTTGAATATATGGTGTAAGTTTGTAATTCGATCGATGGTCAATTGTTGTAACAAAACATTGGAACATGGTCATATTTGTTACAATCAGTTGCCATCCTCGCAGGTTTGACCCTGAGTGGGTCAATTGCCATATTGTTTATATATTTCAAATATACGAGTGTGTTAGTACATTAAATGTTGATAATTAATAGAGCCAAGAACAATTTATGGGAACCAAAAAACTAATTTATCAATGTACTTTTCATGTACTTCAAATAGTTTGATGATTAATAAAAGAGGCCTTCCCACTAGAGATCAAAGTTCTTAGAGACATTAGATAAATTTTAAGATAAAGAATGGGCCTCAAAACAAAAATGTACAACCAAAAGAAACTTTATAAGAACCAATAGGATTCAAGATGATGATGTCAACCATGGGGGATGATTGACCATTTTTGGAGTTAAAAAGTAAGAAAATGAAAAACTATTTTTTCAACTCGTATTTTTAACTTATCTCCCTAAGATTTTACTCAAATTTTGAGTGGGAACACGCATTGGATGTAGAATTTAATTCCTCATCCAAGGAGTACCCATGTTGCATAATCTTGATGTACCCCTCTACATGAAAAATCAGAAATACATGAAAAGCATGATTGCAATAAATAACATAAATAACAAAGAAAATGATGAAATGATTAAAATTATTGAACATTAAGTAATAGAAATAAAAAAATGATAAAATGATAAATTCTTCGTGATATACATGCAAAGGTCACTTCTCCCATATAGATATTACATGTCAGATTCCATAAATTTCTCAAATTTTCAATGAACAATCTTGCAATTTAAAATAAACTTGATGTTAATGGATATTAAGTTGACTATGTCACTAATATCCATATACTAGAGATTTCTAAGATTTTCTCTTCCAAAAAGTAAGGATATTAAATATACACAATTAGAAAGAGACAAATTTTGAAGGTGAACTAGATCACCTATTCCCTGATGAATATTCTTAGTCTTAGTCTTACTCAAGTCCAAAAACTCAAGGTGTACCAAACGCCACAATGATGTTGGAAATGACATTAACGGTAGTATGTGAAGGTCTAGTACCCTCAAGGAGGTGAATCCAAGGAAAAAATCTTATGTAATTCATGTCAATCCCATATTTCCTCCTGATAGTAGAGAAACTAATTGTTGACATCTAAATTCCTCTATGAGAAGAGTCATAATATTGTTGTTGTGATTTGATATTTGCTTACAATTAGCCAAGGCCTCCATGTCGGGGAAATGTCGAAGCCTATGAACTACCCTAAATACATAATTTTCCTCTTTCTCTCCAATATAGTTTCCCATATCATGGATGACATCATGAACATACACATTTATGAGGCATCCATTCAACAAGAAATGATCTAGAATAAACCTTCTAGATCCTCACACACTTGTGCTTAGTGTTCAATAAATAATTGTAGTCCCCATCATTGGTCTTAACCAGACCTTCTAAGATCCAAATTTGCACCAAGCCCTCTACAGGAATTCGTGCATCCTCCTCGCACATGGCATAGTAAAGAAAACAATTTTTCAATTAAGCAGAGTGCAAAGCATCGTAACTCCATCTCAATCGCTGATACAAATCTTTTCCAATTCTTGGATGAAAATTGGAGAATTTGGTTCCACTTTTTACATTTAACTTAAAGAAAAATTTCAGTCACTTATATGTATGTTTCTCTTCATGTTGAGGCTATTATATTTATCACCAATGGAAAACCTTTATATTCATTGACAACTTCTCTTGCAATTTTCTCTGTCTACATGAACATGGCCATATTTGAAAGCTACCATGCAAAACATGTCCCTGGCCTCGTCTGTTGGTAGATTTTGTATTTCTAAAGACTCTTTTGTATTCATTTATCCAATCAGCTCTTGATTTTGAGTAGAGAATACAAGTTTGCTACCCTTGTCTAACCCAAATTCCACCCTAAATTCTTTCAAATTGAGTCTAGTCCACATGTAATCTTAAAAAAAAAAAGGTCTTAATATGTGCAGACATCTTCATCTTCCGCACATCAGTAAATAGTTTCCCAAATCTATATTGATTGTAGAAGCAAAATCAATTTGTATTTGCTAAATTGGAAATTGAGAATTTGTAGCCCAAATCACATGATAAAAAATGTGACTAACCTTGGTGTTGTAGATATTTTTTAGCAATGTTGTTTTCCCTACACCACCCATGCCCACCCATGCCGTTTACACCAAGTGTACAAAGACAAGCATGAGAACATTATCTAAGCCAAATCACAAGTTGTGTCTCAGTAGCTTTAATTTTCAACCCTACTCATCCAATCTCTGGTGGGTCTTGAAGTAGTAAGTTTTCCTGGTATTGTGACGTGTACATAATATGGTCAGCATTGTACAACACTGCAAGGTCAATTTCAAGCTCATTAAAGACATCAAGACAAGTCATCTTCCACTCTCGGATCTGCGTAGACACTCTAAGCCAGCAAATGAGGCATTCAATACATTGATTATTGAGATAATTAATCTCATTGTCCGCTGCATGTCATAGTTGGTTCTGATTCTCTTGAGTTTAGTTGAGTTTTATTAGAACCTTCTCTAGTCGTTTCTTGTTGCTTGTTTTCTTGTCTCCTATGTGTTTTTATTTAACTAATTTTGAATGATGAGAAATGTTGTTCGCTCCATTCCAATTTTGAATTCTTTCTCTATGTATTTCCACCTCTTCATTCTTTGTCATCGTATCAGAGCCATACGTTACATTCTTTGTCATAGTATCAGACCCATAAGATGAATAAGACTCCTAGTACAACAAAATTTTAATATTTTCACAACAGAATTTCAATATTTTGTTAGGATCATAGAGAAATAACAAAGTTCATGGGGAGCTCGAGGATGAGTGACCGAGAGAAAATCTGACAACAACAAACCTTCACATTTCCGAAGAAAAGAATCTATGACAAAAAACGACGAAATTAAGAAACTACAAAATTTTGGAAACAGTCAAACCCTCTCAGAAAATATGACAACAACAAACCTTCACATTTCCGAAGAAAAGAATCTATGACCAAAAACGACGAAATTAAGAAACTACAAAATTTTGCAAACAGTCACACCCTCTCAGTGAATATAGCGTGAAAGATTGCGCACCCGCTCTGTGTCCACAGTTGTGACACAGAAAATTCAACATAGAATGTGAAAAAGGCTCATGATAAGCTTTGTTTAAAACAAGGTCAATGTCAAAAGATTCACTGCCCCCATGAATTTTAAAAGGTCCATGCTCTTCAATCTCTGTTCACGTTAAAAAGATACACGGTAAAGGGTGATCCTTTTTTAATGAGCCCCGAAGCCTCCTTTTAAAAGGGTTATTTCAAAAGGTTTTTAAAAGGGTTCTTTGAAATGTTTTTAAAAAGTTTCTTTTAACACTTGCTTAAAATACGCTTAAAAAGGGATCTTTTAAATGCGTAAAGGGATATTTAGAAAAAGAGAGGATTTTAAGGATTTAAAAGAAAGATTTTTGTTTAAATGATTTTTGAAGTCTTTAAAAAAAGAGACTATTGTCTTGAGAAAGAGGATTATTTACTAGCAACTGCCTCTAAAGGTGTAAAGATACACCAAAGGTATAAAAGATTTGGGAAGATCATCTCGCCAAGATTTAAGAAGATCATTTCGCTAATATTTGGGAAGATTTGTCTTTGATCGATGTGCTTGAAGTAGCAAGTTTGTCTTGTGGTTATGCATACAATATCTTGAATGAATTATCACCAAAATATGTGAATTGTCAGTGTAGTTGTAGCAACTGTCCCAAATTTAAGGATTGGGAGTGTGGTATGCAAAAAATATGTTACTGCAAATTTTAACCATGACCATGTAGGGCGTGATTTAAGGATTGGGAGTGTGGTATGCAAAAATATGTTACCGCACATTTTAACCATGACCATGTAGGGCATGCAAATAATCTTGCTAATGTAATATCAACACCAGAGCATAAGGCTGAAAGTCATGCTAATCATGTAACTATTGGAAATCGACTAGAAAAACCATGTTATTGTGAGGACATGAATAGGTATGTTTATTGTGACTTGGCTTAATGTGGTGATTCCCTTGAAATGGTCGCAGTAGAGAGTGTTGTTGCCTTGTCATCATCTGAGTCAATTCAGAATTGTCTTCAGTTTTCCATGTAACTAGTAGCAGTCACTTTATCTTAGCTATGCCATGAATTTGAAAATATTTAAGTAAAGATTTCCAAGTTAAGAAAAATCCAAAAGTTGATACTTACAATTTTCTTAAGATAAACATAATAGTGAGCCTTTACAAGCTATACTTGAACTCGATGTTTGAAGGTTTGCACTCTATGGGGTTTATGTCTACTTATGGGGTTGCAGTCACTTATTGTTTGGCTGTCAATTGTGACGTCTATTTCTACTTATTTTTTGGCTTTCAGTTTTTAAGGAAATGGTGCAGTTACTGGTGTTCTTTCTTGTGCCATATGACAATTCCATGATATTGGTTTGAATCGGAAATGATTTTTCCACCCTAGTGTGGTGAATCCAGTAACATAGTTGATCACCTCTATGGTTGTGCAAGTGATTATTAAATTTCTGACACATTTTCTTTGTGTTTCTTTTGATTTTTAGGGACTCTATCAGAACAATTATTGCGTAGACTAAGAAGAGGAAAATGGTAATCAAATGCAATCTCTGTTGTGTATGCTTTCTCATGTATGTTTGAACATCAAAACAACTCATTACAAAATAGGAAGGTTGTTGTCTTTATATTCATATGGTTTTCTTGGTTTTAATGTCCAATTGAAATTATATTCAATTTGTACATGTAGAACATCCTAAAACCATATATAAAGATGAAGCTAATGTCATTGTGAATTGTTATTTTTCATCGTATAACTTTCCATTGATGGTAATTTGGTCACCATATCTAGTAAAAAACATAGAGGCATATTTTGAGGGCATCCCTCAAGGAGTAATCAAGCTCCATTTTGATGTTTTAGACCCAGAGTGAGTGACTGTGCTACCAAATATTGATGCCATCATTCTATCCTTTGGCCAATGGTTTCTAAGATCAAGTGTATACATTATGAAATATGAGGTAGTGCGTTGTCACAAGTGTCAAGAAATGCCAAGCAGTTGCACTTTTATTTTTCCTTCAAACATGCTATTCAAGATGCACTCAACGAGATCCACTTACATTTAGGATTCAAAGGCATATTCTTACTTCATTTTTCATCATTGAAGAGGCTAGGAAAATTAATTCTATAATATATTATTTCCTCATCTATTTTTCTAAGGTATTTGACACAATCCCTTGGCACTTGTTAACTCATAGGATTAAGGCAGCTTTGGGTCTTGCACCCTTGGTGGTATTACATGTAATGACACTTCACAAGACCATAGTATGCAAAGTACACCATGAACATTAGTGAGATAAATGAGATCCATTGTATTATAAGAGCTAAACAACGCTACTGGCTCCCCCTACACTTTTTGGACCTTAAATTGATGAGTTATATGCAATCACATTAGATTCATTGAGGACCTCAAATAGTTTCTTACTATTTCATTACTCATTTCCTATTTGTAGCTATCCTCATGTCCCACTTAATGAAGGAGCTTTAGAGACAACCTAACATCCTAGCTCCTATTGTGACACTCATTAGCTTCAAGTTAATTTTGTGAAAATAAATCTCATGGTCATTAACACCCCTAAAAAGGGACAAACATTGTTATTATTATTTACGTAGGTGGTCTTGTCATATGTATATTTGAGGGCCCTCTTCTCCATATAATTTTTTATCTTGACTCTAGTGATAGAGGTTAGATTAAGAAAGGGATATGTTAGTCTCACCACTCTTGCAAAACAATGTTTTGATCTTCCATTTCATGAAATTCAATCGAAGATCCACTTATTTCAATCATTGGTCACACTTACCCTCTTGTACAGGTGTGAGGTATGGAGACTATAAGTGTGGACTAAAACATGATAGAGAGATAATGTTTATTACAATGTTACCCGAATATCATGCCATGAGATTAGTGATTCACGGTATCATTCTTGCATAGTTTGGCACAACCCCACTCATTGCTTTAATGATCTTTCATGTGTTGAAAATGAAATACAAGTTTAGATGGATGGGAAACACA
This sequence comes from Pinus taeda, assembly GCA_000404065.3. Lineage (NCBI taxonomy): Eukaryota > Viridiplantae > Streptophyta > Pinopsida > Pinales > Pinaceae > Pinus > Pinus taeda. The sequence continues at coordinate 118,292 of APFE030052212.1, read as the reverse complement.
TAGAGTGGTCACTCTTAGATATCTGTATCTTGCTTCCAAATCCTCTATAGAGCAAGAAAAATATGAGATTGATTGAATTTGGTGAGAGTATTTTCATTGCTTCAACTCATTGACCTTGAAATCAACCAACCATCCTAACATAGATTTTTAATTCATGATTATGATATCTCTAAGGGTGATTTGACTTCTTAAAGCCTGAAATTGAGTGCCACTTTATATTTCCACATTTTCCCTATTATGAGATTAGAAGATGATTCTTTTAACTCTTCAAAGATTAACTTGGTTATCTCCTCACACTCCTAACTTTTAAAGGCCGAAGATGCTTAGCCTTCTTCCTCCAAGAGATGTTTGGCCTTCACTATTGACTGACTTGACGCTAATTCCTCAAATCAACATCTACCAAATTGATTGCCGCTTACTTCCAACCCTTTAGCACTAGTAAGAAGAGACCCCATTACCAATTTACAAGCTCACATGAGAGACTTGTGAGGTTTCATACACATAATTATTACCATGGCCTCATGACCATTGCATTTCTTTGTGGCCTTGAATGATAGAAGTGTTTCTCTTAAGCAACATATCTTCGCTATAAAAATGTCCTTCACAAACTTCTTTATTGGATCATGATTTCCTATTTATTTATTTATTCTTTCTCTTCCCTTTAATTTTTTTTTTCACATACTATTTTCTTCATAAATAAACTTTAATATTAAATAAAAAAAAATAATATTATTATATACCCTATATTGTCAACTTTCTGCCAGTCATAATTTATATTATTCTTCCCACTTATAAATTAATTGTATACAACAAGATTCTAGTATTCTATGCTTAATGAAAAGTACCCTTGTTTTTCCAATATTTTCGTTATAATTAGTTTTATGCACAAAATTTACAAAGAATATTATATATATATATATATAATATAATATATATATAAAATATATATACTTCAAATTATATATTAATAAAATATTTTCTCTGATATATTTTAAAATTTTTTATTATTATTTAATTATTTATTTAGAAAACAAATTATTAAACAAAATTTTCAATAAAAGATTAAGTATTTAAATTAAATTTAGATTCATAAATTTTTATTAAAATTTAAAATTTTAAATTATTTAAAATTAATTTAATATAATATGGATTTCAATAAACAATTTTATTTTATTAATATTAATTAATTAATTTCATATAAATTATTTTTTGGCAATAAACAAAAAAAAAAAATTCCTCTTTTAAAATAAAATAAAATTAAATAAACCAATCAAATTCATAGAACTTTAAAATAACGACATCTTATTATGATTAATATAATAAACACATATATAACAATTATATTTTTTAAATATTTCCACTTACTCTTGAAACACAACATTGAGCACGGATGTAGAAGAGTACACCAGAGTTCCGCTTTTTAACCACGTGATCGAAGAGTTTGTAATTCCATCTTTTGACAAAGTTTCATCCAAAATGAAAAGGCGAATTATGCACTTTAACCAAACGAGGGTATGCAAAATACTATATATCCATCTTCCAAAACCCTTCATACCCAAAGTTTTTGCTATTGTAATTCCTGATCCGATGCACAACATCTCCAAAGCTATCACGATCAAGAGCATACACTTGTTTTTACTAGCCTATGTTTCCCACTAACATTATTTGAAAGAAAATATAGGTTGACACAATCCATGACCAAAGAAATAACAATGGCCGACGCTACCAATGAAACTCTTGCTTTAATGTAGCAGTATAAAGTAAATATAAAGTTAATTTCCTAATTAAACCATAATCAAACAAATAAGCACATAGCTATATTACCTGTGATCAAAGTCTGCCAGATGACAATAAGGTTTTGGCGACGACTCTCCACCCAACCGTAGGCTCAATTGTGCAAGGATTTGCTACAACTGGCCACCCTCGAGCCCTCAATCAACGTACTACTACTAGTGACTCCTAAGTCTTAGAACACCATTCTCCCAAGAGAATGAAAGAGAGAAACTCGGAAAGATGGAATGCCTCCCATCCTCCTCACCCTCTAATAAATAGAGAAAACATTGGACGGGGAACCACATGCACACACTTCATGTGTCTACATGCGACTTTGAGTTTTAGCTTTCTTTACTTTTCTTTTGATTTTTTTTTTTAGTTTTCTTGTTTTATTTCTTTTATTTTCTTTAGCTTTCTTGTTTTATTTTCTTCTTTTTCCTGTTTTTCTTGTTTTATTTCTATCTATTCTTATTTAGAGAATAACCATTTTTATTTTTATTATTTTTATATTATTTGCTATATATTTTAAATATCATTTATTAGGATTATTATTTTATATTTTTATATTAATTATATTAGATTATTTATTATTTTTGATTATTTATATTATTAAATATTATTATTATTATTATATTAAGAGGTATTACATACTCACCACTTTAAGGAAAACCGTCCAAGTTAGTTGATTATGATTATTTATTATTAAATTTACTTCATTGCCAACACCCTCTGCTGAACTAGTAACCAGCAAGATCGAAAGTCCCCCAACACCAAGAAATCTCAAGATCGCTGTCCTTTCCCACTTAGCACCAGCATAAACTGACCGGTTTTGTATCCTAGTCCAAGCTGGCCCCCAAAGGCTCGCACCTGACTCAACTCATCTGCCCCAAGCAGGCATCCGGACCAGTACTCATGACCCGGACACTCGCCAAGGTGCCCACTCCCTCCATAACTACTAATGCGCCACAACCCCAGGCATCGAAGTCTTTTACATCCCTTCCAGACTTCAGCATCCCAATCCAATAATAGGCACCTAGCCTAGAACATCAGGCACTTGGCCTCCTCAAGATGGTCCCATAGCTCTTCAAGAGCTATCCATAAAGAGCTATACACAAGACAAAGGAACCACTGGCATATGTAGTGTTGATTGAGTTTTGTCCCCATCCCATATGGTATTACTTATTTTCCCTCATGCATATGGGCTTGCACGAGATCATCAAATAAACCGGCCCTCACGACCCAATGTGTAGTCCTGTTGATCATTACAGCTCAACATGCAACAACGCATTCGCTATACCATCATAGTATCATAGAAAATAATCCACATGCCAAGTCTTGCATGTCATCATGAGAATATTCATTAATGGTAATCGCAACATTATGAATAATAACGAACTGCATTCTCATGCATGTCATAAACTTGTATGCAACTATCGCATGCTCATGAAATACCATCATAAGTTAGATCATCAACGTATTTGCATCATGACTTCACATAATAAGTGAACCACATGTCAATAAACCTCATATTATAGCATCATAAATCCTATGCAAATCATAAGGATATATTATCACTATAAGAACCACATGTGCATCATTATATCATATCAGTCAAGTACCTGTCTTAACTAAGTAAGCATTTCCACACATTTTAATCAAGTAAATAAGGAAAGTCTTGAAAAATAACATCTGCATCTTCCCAGGTAGTTGACCTTGGGCTATATTGGTCCCATTGGACCTTGACTTGCTCAAACTCACGGTTCCTGAATCGACGAACCTAGCAGTCCAGTATACAGAATGGTTCAACCTGAAGGACTCCTTCCTCAAAAACCTACAATTTTTCAAATTTCAAAACATGGGAGGGGTCAGGTACATATTTTCTAAGCATAGAAACATGAAACACATTATGCATCCTTCTTAGATGGAATGGCAGCTCAAGCCTGTAAGTAACTAGTCCAATCCTCTCTAGGATCGTGAATGGCCCAACAAATCTAAGCGATAGCTTTGCTCCCTTACCCATCCTAAAGGGACTTTTAAAGGGTTTGATTCTAATAAAAACTTGGCTTCCTTCCTCAAAGTTTCTATCAATTCTCTTTGCATCAGCATAACTTTTCTAGTGATCCCTGGCTTCTTTTATTATTTATTATTTATTATTTATTATTAAGAGGAGGGATATTACATTTAAAGGGTGGCATTGAAGGTATACCACACCAGTTACAGTTGCCTCCTCCATTTGCAACAAGCACAACCCAAGCGATAGACCAGATCAACTAGAAATTACACATTGTAGCTTTTTGCTTTGAGAAGCGTGACAAGACTTGACAAACATGGGTGTTCTGGGAATTAGACTCATCGAGAGCTTTTCTTAGAAACATATAGGTAGAATACCCACTTCCTTTGATGTTCACAATATAATCTTTTATTATTATGACTGATGCAAATGCAAAGTATATTATTCTAATTAATCATTGTGTTTGAGAATAGAAACATATCGAGTAATTCACAGACTACAGCAGGAGACTCAGCATCCATGTTCATTGGGTTGCCCTCTATCAATCTCTCTGTGCTGTCAAATTCATCAGTCTTCTTCGCATGCAAGAGGCCCTGATTGTAGCCATGGCATCCCTTTCTGAAGCAATTCAGAGATGGGAGTAGGCAGAGGGAATCAGATAATTGTTTGAGTGTTATGCGAATCTGAAGAGCCACCATGGAATCAGAATAACCCCTCTATGCGTCATGTCGATGGACCAGAAGTGCAACCATCATGTTCTTGAACTGATTCACACCTTTGGTGGCCAACGCATTTTGCTGCAATTATAAGATGACGGGACATTGGAGCGGAGGTGATCCCCTATAATCTTTGGAACTGTGTCCCCCCATTTTCTTCAACAAGCTCAGCAAGTTACTGTGGGCAAGTAATAGATTCTTTCTTCTTGAATTCTGCATCCCTCGTGACCAGGAGTTGCATATTATGGACCTTGACAAGTCTTGCACAATGCGCACAAGCCAAGAGCGAAATTTATGAAAGCGAAGTATGGTCAGTGCGTAGTGCGCAGTAACGTGCTTCGTGCCTTGACATATCAAATGGTGGAAAACTTTACAGACGTTTTTTCGAATCAATGGCGGAAAAAAAAAAGGTAGACGATTCTGGTAGTGAACCTATTTAAAAAGAAACACCTTCAGTGTAATTATAGAAAGGAGGTGGTGTTTGATTCAAAAAGTTTGTTTTCTTATAAGGAGATCTTTTTTAAAAAACAAAGAGGTGCACATATGCATTTCAAGAAATGGCTTCCTCTAACTCTTTGCTACAAACCCCGATTTTTCTTGGTAAAAATGATGAATTATGCTCTTTACGGATGATGAATTGTTTGCAAGCCTATTGGGATACCTTGCAAAAAGGTTATGTAGAATCAACCCGAGAAGCATGAGCAACCATGAACAATAATTAGAGGAATGCCATTGCAAAACTAAGAAGGAAAGAGAACATTGACAAATGTTTTGGATACAGAACTTTGTTGATGCAAACTCTATCTTTGAAAATATAATCCATGCATCAACAACAACAAAAAGCCTACGATATTTTGAAATATGCACATCAAGGTAATGATACAATGAATATTGTTAAATTTTAGATATTTAGAGCTCAGATTGAAACCCTGAAGATGGATGACATAAAGAATGTTGACCAGTTCATGAGTAGAGTCATGGGCATCGTAAACCAAAACAAACTTATTGGTAAAACCACTATAGATCAGAAGATAGTTGAAAAAGTCCTTCAAATTCTACCTAAGAAATGTGACATGGTTGTAACAACCATTCTGGAATCCAAATATTTTACAACTTTTTCAGCAGAACAGTTGACTGCATCCCTTCTAGCACACACAAAAATACTTAACCTGCCAAAATATTCCATAGAACAAGATTTTAATGCACAGATTTCTCTTGGAAGAGGTAGAGGAAGAGGATATAAAGGAAACAATAAGAGAGGTAGAGGCTAAGGGTAAGGAAAATAAAAACATCATCATGCAACAGAGTATTTGAGACCTTCACAAAACCAAACAAAGAGAAGCAACACATGGAGAAAATCTAATGTCCAATGTTATTACTACAAGATATTTTGGCATTATGAACATGAATGCAAACAGAAACAGTTAGATCAACATAGAGGCAATGTCCATCTCTCCAACAATGAAGGAGAATCTTCTGAGTCATTGTTTCTTTCATGCCATCTTTCTGAAGATACACACAACAAGCACCTTTTGTTACTGGACAATGGCTGCAACAATCATATTAAAGGTAACAAACATCTTCTTTCTTGTCTTGATGCTTCCATAACATCATAAATTACTGTTGGAGATCACTCTCGTATAACAACTAAAGGGAAAGGAATTGTCCATGTTCTTACTAAACAGAGTCAACATAAACACATACCTGATGTTTATTATGTTCCACATCGGAAGCATAACCCCATTAGTGTAGCTCAATTGATGGAACATGGTTACGATGTAATATTCCAAGGGAACACATGCTATATCTATGACAAACCTTGCAATAGAAGACTGGTAGCAAAGGTTGAAAAAACCAAGAATAAGATATTTCCATTGACTCTTAGAAGTAAGAATCTTTCACAATCTTTTGCACACAATGTCTCAAGAATAGATGAGTCACAATTATGGCATTCTAAGTATTGGCATATTCCCCTAAAGTGTTTAAGTCTGCTTCAAAAACATTCTATAGTCATTGGTCTCCCTGTTATGAATGAAAGAGATTGTAACTATGAAATTTTTATTCTATCCAAGCATAAAAGAGATAGTTTTCCCACATCTTTCTCTAGAGAAAAATAGCTTTTAGAGCTAGTCCATACAAATATATGTGGCCCAATGCAGACATAATCCATTCTGTGTAGTCTTTATTTTCTGACCTTCATTGATGATTATAGCAAGAAGATATGGGTGAATTTTCTCAAAAATAAATCAAATGCTTTCTTAAGATTCAAAGAATGCAAAGCAAAAGCATAAACGCAGAGTGGAAACCCTTTGAATGTACCGAGGTCCGATAGAGGAGGAGAATACAACTCCAATGACTTCAAATATTATTGTCAACAACAAGGAATCATCATGCAGAATACACCAAGATATACTCCATGGCAGAATGGAGTAGCATAAAGGAAAAACCAGTAAATCATGAATATGGACAAATGTATGCTTCGTGAGAAGAAATTGTCCAATGACTATTGGGATGAAGCAGTTTCTACTACAATATATGTTCTCAACAGATATCCAACAACCAATGTCCAAGATGCAGTACATCGAGAAGCATGGGATGGTAAGAAGGTGAATGTATGTCATTTTAGAATTTTTGGATTTGTAGCATTTGCACATGTTCCTGAGAAGCAAAGAAAGAATCTTAATGATAGGAGAAAAAGATGTATTTTTGAAGGCTATAGTGAACAATCAAAGACCTATAGAATTTACAATACAGTCACCAAGTTTTATTTATTTATTTATTTATTTATTTATTTTTATTTTATTTTAAGCAGGGATGTTAAATTTTTTGAAAATAAATCTTGGTATCATCAAATTAATGAAGTTTTAAATCATCCTATCCATCCACCACAACTGCCAAGATTTCAGGTTCAGGAAGATCCATACTACTCTAAAAATGGTACATATTTTAGTAGTGAATCCACCAATGGTTCATCATCTTCAAAAGACAATCACAAAACTTGAAGCATGAGAGAAATATAGGAGTAGGAGAATGAGTTTGATCAACAGAATATGTTTTCCTTTCTTTCATCTTGAAAAACCCATTTTGAAGAGGAAGTAAAACAAAAACATTGGATTGATGCAATAAATGAAGAAATTGCTGCCATAGAGAATAATGAGACTTGGGAATTAGTTGATCTCCCAAAAGACAAAACCAAAATTGGTGTTAAGTGGGTATACAAGACCAGACTGAATGAAAAAAGGATAAATTGAGAAACATAAGGCAAGGTTGGTTTCTAAAGGATTCTCACAACAATTTGGTGTCGTCTATGGTGAAACATTTGCTCCAGTAGCAAGGTTAGACACTTTCAAAACTATTTTGTCCATAACATCTCAACACAGATGGAAATTCTATCAACTTGATGTAAAATTTTCTTTCTTAAATGGTATATTATAGGAAGAATTTTATGTGGAGCAACCTCTTGGTTTTGAAGTTCCAGGATAGGAGTATAACGTGTATATGTTGAAGTAAGCTTTGTATGGCTTGAAACAAGCTCCTTGATCTTGGTACATTCACATCAACACTTATCTCATCAAAAGTGGTTTTTTTAGAAGAAGCCATGAGCCAACTCTATATACAAAAACTCATGAAGGAGAAACTCTCATTGTTTTCCTTTATGTTGATGATATGCTTTATATAGGAAATATGATGTTAAAAGAATTCAAAGTGGCAATGAAAACAGAGTTTGATATGACTGATCTAGGGCTCATTAAATACTTCTTAGGCATTGAAATTCAATAATCTGTTAATGGAATTTTTGTTTTTCATAAAAAATATACTACTGACATCCTCCAAAAGTTCAAAATGACCAATTGCAAACTAGCTGATACACTAATTTCTCAAGACAGCAAGCTAAGAAAACAAGATGTATCACCACTTGTTGATTCCACATTGTATAAAATTGTAGTTGGTAGTCTCTTATATCTAACTACAACTAGACCTGATATCATTTTTGCAACTAGTTTTGCTTCCAAGTTTATGCAATCACCCAAGATTTCCCATTGGAAGGTTGTAAAAATGATCTAAAGATATATTGCAGGGACCTTGGACTGTGGTTTTTTCTACACACATTCTAAATATTGTTCACTGTCAAGTTATATAGATAGTGATTATGCGGGTAGTTTAAATTATCACAAAAGCACCTCAGGGTATGCTTTTCACCTTCGCACCAATCTCATCTCATGAGCATCCAAGAAACAACCAATCGTTTCAACATCTTCTGCAGTGGCAAAGTATGCAGCTACAAATTCAACATATTTTCAAGTAGTGTGGTTGGGAATACTATTGAAGAATCTTTCAAATGTTCAAAAGGAGCCAACTCCTATTTAATATGATAACAATTCTGCAATTCCTTTATAAAAAAATCTCGTCTTTCACAAAAAGAGAATGTGCATTGACACTAATTTTCATTTCATCTGTGAGCTTGTCAATGATGGAGACATATCACTTTATTTTTGTGGTTCAAGAGATTAACTTGCAGATATTTTCACAAATCCATTGGGAAAAAATGTATTCAAATTTCAAAGAGAGAAATTGGGCATTGTAAGTGCCAATACTTGTAACAATTGAGATTAGGAGGTGGTGTTAAGATAATTAATCTCACTGTTTCCTAGGTGTCATAGTCTATTTGGATTCACTTGAGTTTAGTTAAGTTTAGTTGGAACCTTCTCTAGTCATTTATTTTTTCTTGTTTCCTTGTCTCCTATGTAGTTTTATTTAACTGATTGTGAATGATGAGAAGAGTTGTTCACTCCATTCCAGTTTTGAGTTCTTTGTCTATGTATTTCCACCTCTTTGTTCTTTTTCATTATTGTAGCCATGGGCATAGTGAGTGTTGGATCAACTCTTTCTCCCTTTTAACAACATCTTTCATCCTTAATAAATCATTACTTAGAGAAATCGGTACTTGCCTCTGCTGATCTTGGAACCTAGCATTAATATAATATAAGAATCTCTTCACACGATATAACTGCTCTTGTAGAAGCCTAGAGTTCTCATCCAATTGAATTACATCGTTTATCTGTTGGATGAGTTGTAGTACTACTGGAACAATAATAGAGTTTTTAACGATGTTTCCTGTGGTTCTGGTTCAAATATCTATTGCTCGTGACAATAACAAATGAGTTCAGAATATAATAGCAGAGGATATTGGTGTAGAATACCCTATAGTGGAAGTAAAGTATTACAGAGTATGAAGATAAGAACAACCACAAAGCCATAAAATGTGTAAATGTACTAATGGAGGGGCAGGTGATTAAGATATTGAAATATATAAAGGCTTGGCCATGCCTCTTTTTCATGGTAAATTCGAAGAAGGTGGATTAGGTTCAATGATGCTATCTGTGGGGTGATGCAAATAAATCATTGAACTGAAAAACTTCAATGAAAGTAAATTATTGAACCAATAACTTTCAGAGAAAGTAGTTGATGGTACTTTGAATTTTATTCCATTATTGGGTTTAACGAACAAACTTTAATAAAGTAGTTGTAACATTAAAGCTAAATTTTCCACAACACAAGTATACTAATGACTTTAATCCTGGGTTCTACAACTTTTAGTTAATTGTGTTATCACCAGTGTCGAATCACATCAGAGATGGATGTAATTTAATTACATTATTGCATAAACATCTTAATGGATTTTTAACTGATAGAGAAGAATAAAGTATTCTTTAAGGCATTTCACTTATGGGAATTGAAAGTAGGATGGGAGGATAAAAATCATTTCTTAGATAAACTCATAACATTGTTTGGTTTTGATTGTATAACTTATGTATGAGTAATGAACTTTCATTTTTATCAAGATTTAATGTAACACTTATCTCATAGAAGTTTCCTTACTCTTGCAAAATTATAGGAAGAGGGAAGAAAGCACCACCAATAAACCCAAATAGTTTTTTATAAATACAATATTTTTTTCCCAACATTTCCATGAAGCCATGTATTATTTCCAATATCACATGTGACACTAATTTTGTAAAAGGACTCAAGAAGACACTAATTTTGTAGTGTTAAGATCTCACTAAAACTTAATTAAATTATCAAGGATGATACTGAATTGGCAATTTGTATTTATTGGAACAGAATAGTGATAGGGCTCAGGTAATATGGAGTGCCAATTGTTCCCCAAAAGTTTTGAGCATAAGTTGGTTCAATCACGAATATGAGACATTTCCCTTTAGACCATAGTACATGAGGAAATAATGGCATTAAGAAAGAGCAAAAAATAATTTTGGCCTATAGTTTCCTATATAAACTAAAGGCTATCAAATTTTCAACTTAGCCCATGAGTAATAATTAGCTCTAGAGTCTGAGACTTTAATTTCCACACAAAGACAATGAAGGTCCATGACCTTCATCATGTACTTGAGAATTTCTTCATATCTTAAGCCTTAGGATATAGATTTTGTCCTCATAAGAATGAGTAGGAAGAATTTGATAGAACAAATATGGATGTGGAGGTGGAAGAAAGGAACAAGAACAGAGAAATGCTTGCACCTCATCCTTTAGTAGATCCAAGGTCATCAATTGTGCCTTTAATGCATCATATTCGTTATAACCACTAAGTAGCTGGAGAAAGACTAGAAAAAATGGAATAGTGTGAGGGAAACTAAGCCAACCAACATTCATATTCTTGAAGAATATAGATACTTAATCCATAGGGAGTGTTAAAAGGGATAACAAAATGAGTCATAGTGGTATTTTTCAACTATTTGATAGAAAATCACAACTAAGGGAAACATTAGTATAAAAATTGGATAAAAGCTCCATAATAGAAGCAACAAGAAATGCAACGTGGTTGACATAGTGGTTCATTAAGTGATTAATGAATATTGAGCTAGATAAAGAAGTTGAATGTAAGTTGACACCTTTGATTTAGAATTCATACAAAAAGATTTCATAAGGGTATCGTTTATGAGGAACGAGAATGAAAAACAAAATATGGACATCCATGTCATTAAAGAATATATCTCAAACATGGACAAGGCATATCCTATATCCATAAGGGCATTGGGAGTCACCTTTGCATAAGTGTCTGAGGTGAAATTATATATAATGCACTCCAACATCTCAACCATGGGCATAGGGTCACCACTTAATAAACTCATTTCATAGCACCTACATATATGGGATATTAAAGAATATTCATAATCTCACTAGATATTAATAAAAACGCCTCTCAAAATATAAATAACCGCTATTTTTAATAGATATGTTATATTTTACTAAATACCCATTTTTATACACCCAAATACCTATAAACCCCCTACCTCAAATCCCCTAACTCAATACCTACAATATTTAGAATCTGTTTATCATAATTTTAAAACTCTCTTTTATGAATAAATGTGGTAAGATATTGATCAACAAGTTGAATACCCCTTGGCCATGAGTAAGGAAACCCCTTGGCAATGAGTAAAGAAATACTGAATTGAAAGAACAACTCAAGAACCAGAAAGCTCAAATGGAAGTTAAATCGATTATAAGGAAAGCCCCAAGATTGTAAGGTAATCTTATTCCATCAAATAATTTCACCATGCTCAATGATATACACTCCTTTCGGACTTTGTGATGCAATTTAGCCATCAGGTTAGTCATATACCAATTAAGCTCCAATAGTGGAAATATTAGTCAGTACAATGTATGTAATGGTAATATTAATATAATTTGATACCAACTTATGTTTATGTACTACTCTCATCTTATGTTAACAAACTACAAGAATATATGTACTTGTATTATGAATATCGGAGCACACAAGTCGAGTAAAGGGAAGCATTCAACCTCCTTAACGAAATGTTTAACGTATTAAAAGACACTCAAGTCATAAGGGGTCTATTTTTCCCTGCATCATCTGGGAATATAACATTAGCCTGGCATTGACGTGTGTTGGTTTCCAATTTGTTCCAGAGTTTATTGCAATTTTAACTAAATTTTGGAAAAAATACTTGATATTATTATTTTCATAAAATTTAAAAATATAATTTTTATTTTATATTTGTAAGAAATATATTTTTTTATTTTTTATTAGCTGAGCTAGTTTGGATGGAACATAATTCTCTTGGTGGATGAGTTTTATTTTAATATTTTTTGGTCTCTGAAAAATAATATTAAAATTGAAAAAATGTTATTCTTGTGAGTAGCCATTTCGTCCATGAGTGCTCTCACACTAACACTGACCATGACACCGTTATTCTAATGCTCTGCACTAATACCAGAATTGAGTGCTCTCACACTAACACTGACCATGACACCGTTATTCTAATGCTCTGCCCACTAATACCAGAATTGACTCAATTTTAGGTCCTTTAGGTAGGTGGAGAATGAAAAATTGTGCGGATCTTTCTTGTGCGAAGGAGGTAGGTCCTTTACGTAGGCATGGTGGGGTGCATTGAACAAATTTGCAATTTTCAAGTTTCTATGTGTTTCTTGTAGAAATATCTACACAATGATTGTTCCTTTATGCAAATCTCCGCACAAGTTATCAATGAAGTTTATTAAATAGAGAGCGAATGGACGACAAGTTACTTTGATCCCACTTTGGCACGTACGCGGGATGGGGTTTGATAGATACTGTGTAAAGCTCCATTCTAAATGAAAGATACTATGTGGCCAAATGAAATCATGAAAAGATCAGCAATACATACCAAAGCTAAATACTTCCATAGTGATGGGATCTATTTCCCTTGGAACATTAGGATATTGTCACTACAATCACAAAAATTCTGACGTTTTCACACATAAAATTTCTACATCCAATGACTACCTGCAGTGAAAACATGGTGACAAATAACTGGGAAGAAAAATATCTAACTAAGAATGTGCATTTTAAAATTCTTTTACAAATGAAAAATAGTAACGTTTAAGCTTGTTTTGGTCTTTAAAGATGGGAAGCTTAAGATTGGATTTGAAGCAAAGTGAGAAAATGTGCACCTGCTCTGATTGAGGTGGAAGAATATCTTTTCACGTGACCCAGAGAAAACTTATTTGATTTTGAAAATGAATGTTCGAAAAATGTCAAGAATCGTCTTTACTATTTTTATATTCTCTATTTACACATAGAACAATGAGGTGTTGGGTTATTTTGAGAATGACTTCAAGCAGATTCTGCCTGCGGTCGTTACCATGCACTATAAACTATAGACATTTATAGAATATTTTTGTTGCATGTAACTATTTGATCAAAGTAATTTGTAGTCGCAACAAACAATGAGATTTTGATGGAAATTCTTGTTTGATTGCGCATAAATATCAGTAATTTTAATTTTGGGAGACACTGCTCATTTGTTTTATATTAATTTTCGAGGGACTTCTACTATGCTGCCTTTATCTTCGTTGGTTTCAATTCTCTACGATGAACTACATTTGACTTCTCCGTTTACGTTTCATCTCCTATTAATTTATGAGTCTCAAAAAATTATAAACATAACTAATCTCTTCAGTACTCATTCCATTTCTTTAATATTAGCAAGTTTATTTCTTATTGGCTCGTTGTCATCCATACCAATTGACGAAGGATACAAATATTGCAAAGCAGCCATTAATCTCAGAGTATGAAAAAATTATAAAATTAGCTCATCTGCCAGATACTCATTCCATTTCATCAATCTTGGGTAAGTTTATTTATTATTGGCTAAGTTACCATACGTTGGAATCAATATTGGATATGAGTATTGAAAAACAAAGGAATAGTTTAGACAATTTAATATTTAATGCTTTTCAAAATCAAAGTGTTTTACTTTCTCTCATATTTCCCTTGTTTCCTTTCTGCAACCTTGATAGGCTTCCTAGGCCTGACTATCGCACCCTTCAGGGACCCATAGTGTGGTGTGGAGGAGCATTGTCTGGCAATGTCTTTCGATGTGTGGAGTTTGAAGCCACCTCCGCACTCGGCACACATTTCCCCTCACAAAGTTATTAATAGAGCATGTGCTCTAATGCTATGTGATAAATATTTTGTCATAGTTAATTAGTCATACTGATAAATCTAGCGTGCAATTTATGTAACAACTATAAGAATATTTATACTTTTTTATTCACATTATTTGCAAGCCAATATTCTACCATGAAAGTCGAACATCAAAATACGAACACTACCATTATCATCAAAAGATGATGATTATACACACAATACAATTTTCCAATGACGTAGTGAAATAATAAGAAACGAAAACCATGCTACAAGGGACTCTACAAATTTAAATCTTTGCAAATCGCTATCTCAAAAATTTTATATCTTTGGCTAGATATGAAATCCATGAGTTTGAATAAATCCAAATGGAAAAATATTGCATCCACCGAGGCCTGTGATACTTATAGAAAATTTCAATTTATTACCGAATTATTTTGTGAGTCATTAACTTTATCTTTTACACCCTAATCTATGAACAATTTTTGTCTTGACGTTTGGTCATTGTCCAATTTCCATTAAATAAACATGTGAGATCTACACATTTTGTTCCATCATTTTAGACTCACAACCCATTCATTAATGTGAAGTGGGGTCATTGCATGCTGAGTGGCATTACATGTCATTGAAACACAAGTTGGATACTTTTCACGCTATATCCCTCTTCAATGAGCTATATGATATATCACTCTTGAATCCTTCAACCAATCCTCATGATTTATAGAATTTATTGCATTACATCAGTTTCATATAATTTAGTCAACATTGGCACCACCACAAGGCTTCTGGTTTTTACTTTCAAGTAATATAGTGCACAACATGTATAATCTACCTAGAAGGACTTAGAATCCTTTCCAAAGTATACAATCTTCCCTCCATAAAGAAAATACAGACTATTAAAGAGTTTGAACACCTTTCTATTAGGGTGTGTCCATCACGCGGGAATTGAAACGAGACTTTGTGGACACAGATTTTCCACAAAGTACACTCAAACGCATCCATGTCCCTGTCAAACTCATCATCTGTGGCATCCTTGCTGTTGGAGGCAATAAATGATATTTACCTGTTCACTAGTTGAAATGTGTGGGTTTGTGGCCTATAAGTTCACTTTCATTGTGTGGATGATGGTTCATACTCCGCACAATGTCACTCTCCACACAATGCACATTATCAAGATAACCCATTTTCATTTTTCACATAAGATATATTATATGAACGACTCCCACGACTCTCACAACCATCATAAGGTAGCTCTCATGGCTTTAGCCATTCACGCCGTCAATAGAGGATGAATAGATTGTTCATTTTGGCATCAATAAGCCCCTTCACAAGAATTTTAGGTGATTCAATTCCTAGCTACTAGCGGCTCAAATTACTTTTGAATTTGCACTAAGACCATCTCCACAATGGAATATAGGAACACATTTTTAAGCTGTAAGGCGTTTCTCTATGAAATGAATTGCCCTAGCCACCCCTGTGTCGTATTGTGGACCATAGATTTGTGGTGTTAGACGATTGAATGAATTATAATCGTTGATCCAACACTAAATGAGGAAGCCGCACAGACTCACAGTGACAGCTCGCGGAGTGACAGCTTGCAGTGAAAGAGACGGAGACGGAGCACTCACATAGTCAGAACCGATCAAAATACACTAAATGAGGAAGCCGCACAGACGCACAGTGACAGCTCGCGGAGTGACAGGTTGCAGTGAAAGAGACGGCGACGGGGCACTCACAAAGTCAGAACCGATCAAAATACTACCACGGCCAAAGCTTGTGCTGAAGCTCTTCCCAGAGAATAAGTGGGCAACGCTGTGGTACCAGGGTATGCGAGAGCAAAGGTGAAAGAGCGACGAGCCGTTCTCAATAAATCCAATTCCAGAGCTTTCGAAGTCCGCCCGGCGGTTTCGCAGGTAAGTTAACTTGTTATTGTCTGTGTTAAACTCTATATGTCATATTTTATCAGTGCTGGTGATATTTGTTGTTTGCATTGATGCTGATATTTATCCTACTCTCTGTGCTATCTTCAGCCATTCTCCAGAATACAACGAGTCCGAACCTGGAGTTGAGATTCTGGACATATTTCTGAGTAGGGTATGTATCTTTTTCATTGTATGATTGTGGAGTTACAATTATACCTCTCCCAGTACCTCTCCCAATATTTGTTGTCCTCTCAAGGAAGTGTTTAGTGATTGGCTTGAATTTTGTTTTGCAGAGCGGTTGTGGCGATTCATTAAACTTTGGATGTTCACCACCATATTTTAATGGATCTCCTCCCAGTCGAGCGGACAACCCCCTTGTGCATGATAGCAATTTCATTCATCAAAGAGTGCAGGCCTCACCCTCCACTCTTTCAAAGCCCAAATCATTGGGCAGATCTTCGCTCGGGCCTAATGCGGCTGTCCGAGTTGAGGGTTTTGATTGTTCTGGGAGGGATACAAGATGCAGTGTCCCTGCACTAGCTTGACTGGTGGACATTTACACTGACGATTGACTAAATTGCGGAGCAAGTACTGCCAGAGAGATTTTATGTATAAAATTAGTCATGATACCTTTAAAAATCATATACTGTAAATTTTGTAATCATATGAGTGGGGCTTTCCAACACGGCAGGGGTGTAAATGTTGAAAAGTTCAGTGGTAGCATAGAAAGATACGCCAGGTGCTTATGCATCCCCATTACTTGTAAGCTGTACAGATTCCTTAGTCATGTAATTGGATGTAATTTTAAACGTTTTAATTGTATTTTAGCAGCAGTCTTGTAAGATGTTATATAAAAGCCTGAAGAATAAAGAATTGGCATTTCGGATTTGTATCTAATGTTCTGTATATCTTGATATTGTACAGTTTTAATTTTGCAAAATCAGTTTCAGATGAGCATGTGTTGGTTTGGTATGCATAATAGTCTTCTAGATTTCTGCCGTGTAATTTTTTTTAAACCTGTTCGTTTTTCAATTAAACAGGAATATATATTTGTGATCATTATTTTGCTTTATGTCCCCCTAAAACCCTTAGGCTTTAATAGAAACTACTGCATTTATTTGGTAAAATTCCTTCTTCGAAATCGTTTATGTTAAGATAAGGTGAGATCGTAATATTGGTAATTGTAACACTCATTCATTTTACAATTATCTTGAGTTCCTAATGTAACAGGATGTTTCGAAGTGTATGGTTAATTTTTTTTGTTATTATAATTAATTCATTAAAATTATTTATTTAAAATTAATTAACATGGTTAGAAGATGTATTAACTTAAAAAACTAAAACTAAAAATATATTTAATTGTAATTATAATAAAACTAAAACTAAAAAAATATTTAATTGTAATTATAATAAAAGAATTTATTTTAATAAACTAATTGATTTCAACATTATCTTCTTTGTAAGTTTAGGGATATTTTCATCAAAAGCAAAAGCAAGTTACAATCATAATCAAGGAGTTCAGTGGTAGCATAGAAAATTAAACAAAAATGATTGCAACTAGAAACAATCATATTGTTATTCATCCACAAGAGTCGGGTCCTTCGCACTTGAACGGGTAATTCAAAGTCCATAAAACAAAAAATAATATCTAAGAGCAAAACATATTCTTATTTCTCCTCGGGAGCCCCCCTACTCAAGATTCCTTTTCTTTTCCTATATATTATCAAATTTTCTTGTAGAGAGATGGGATGCAATGGTTTGCACATATTTTTCGTAAGCGTGAGTCATATATGACATAAAACTTATCTTTATCTAACTCCCAGATCAAGTGATATATGACCAATTAAGGTTTTTCCCAATTATATTTTTCCACTTCATTAGGATTTCAATGTGGCACCCACAAGGTTCCCAAATGGCACCCATGTGTTCCCCACATGGTTCCAACGTGGTTATACACATCATAGGCCACATGGAAATTTCCATACCATTCATATCCTAGGTCACATATATCCATTGTTGACTCACTCACATACCATACCCTTCTAAACAAATAAATTCTCATACATAGACATAGGTGAGCTAAGAAGTCATGGGCCCCTCCTTGGCCACCTCATCCATAGGATTAAATCTCAGGAATTCCTTAAATCTCAGGATGAAATTTTGGGGTTGCGTGGATCCTTGTAGACGCCACATGCAACATGTCCCCATACCTTTGCATGACTCCAGCCTTCCACCTCACATGATGAAAACCGACCCACTATGCCACGCCTTTACTGGAAATAAAATACCACGACTTTGGTACCAAGCACCAAGCAATACTTCTACGAAATGAATTTTGTGGTGAAGTGTCCTACGCTGATCCCCGCTTAGCACTAACACTAACTTTCTAGGCATTCTTTGGGTCTTACTAGACCCTATGCAGTATGGTTCATGTATGAGTCATGTTATAAATAGATTGGGTCCTCTGCCAGCTACGCCGGATGAATTAGTTCCTAGTCCCACTATGCCAAGTAACCCTAGGACTTAGATCCCAAAAGATTATACCATACCTTCCATCCAATTCTCCAGGGTCCAACACCGTGGGTGACATCATCCTCTATCACACCTTTTGTTCACATGACTCGTAGCTATAGTTTCCATCGAGTGTCAAAAATGGCTCCACTGTGAGATCAACCTAGGGATTTGATCCTGGGATTTTCTCCTTGGTCCTCCCTTTGAGAAATTTGGGGAAAAATATTGGGGTTCATGTAATGGTCATGAACACTAATCCAAAGATGGTCCTTATTTCCCTTACTTATGCACTTTGTCACTGTGCCTAGTCACAAGGTTGAAGAGGGTTAAACTGTCTCCTTCCAAAGTCTTGTGTATCGACTTAGGAATTCTAGCCCTACACCTTGTAACTGTTAATGCATGTATAAGGTCGTTTTGTTGCATAACCTTTAATATTAAAGAGTATATGTTGACCCTTCAAGCCTACCCCTTCAAGGCTTTACTCAACCATGGCTTTTAGTCCACTTCACACATACATTCATTTATATTATTTGACATGATGTTGTCTCTTGAAATCATATCGAAATCATGGCCTAACTTGGCCTCTAGCCTCCAAGCATATATAGATATATATGAAAATTTTCTAATCCTCTTAAGCTTACAATTTATAATACAAAGCCCACTGGCCTCATTATTCTCTTTATACATTCGCTCAAGTAATTAATAGAGGTTTGATACCTCTTCATACATAGGTCATTTAGACCAATTTGTAGATTGATGAAAAATACAAGAATAAACCATTTTACTAAGGGAGTGATAGCTTCCAGTGAAAGAGACGGCGACGGGGCACTCACAGAGTCAGAACCGATCAAAATACCACCGCGGCCAAAGCTTGTGCTGAAGCTCTTTCCCGTTTCTGTAGAAATGTTGAATCGCCTCAAAGAAAAAGCAATGGAGGATGGCAAGATCAAGAAGTGCACCAGTTTCGAAGTGGTGACCGCGCACGTGTGGAGGGCAAGAAGTCTGGCGTTGGAAATGCAGAATGATGAGATTTCCACGGTGTTGTTTCCGGTGGAATTCAGGGCCAGAATGGATCCCCCTCTTCCCAGAGAATACGCGGGCAACGTTGTGGTACCAAAGTATGCGAGAGCAAAGGTGAAAGAGCTCCGCGACGAGCCGTTCTCGACCCTGGTGCGCAAGGTCCAGCAAGGGTTGTCCAGAATAGGCAACGATTATGTTAGGTCTGTGATAGATTAGCTGCAAGTCCACAAAGGGATACCATGTGCGGTGAACAACGTTTCTGTGGTTGCATGGTGGAGGTTGGGGTTAGAGGATGCGGAATATCCGTGGGGAAATCCTCTCCATCTGAGCCCTGTGATGGGCCTGAGCCACTGTTCGGAACTGGTCATGCTGCTCCCCAACCCAAACCAGCAATGTGGTGCAGGTGGCAGTTTGAACGTTGCCATTACTCTCCAACCTTTTCAATTCCCACGCTTCCACCAGCTGTTCCAACTTACAAAGTAACATCCCATCCATCCATTTATCCAGCGATTGACATTTGCGTTTACACTAAGTATTAGCTGTGTTCTTCTTCTTCGTATTTGATGTGTAGCATTCCTGCAAATTTGACTTGTACTCGATATTTTTATTCAAATAGTAGAACCATATTTTTATCTGGTACTTTTTTTTATCATATTCTGAACAAGGTTGGTTGGATAATTTTAAGGTTAAAATGTTAGATTATCTGAATCCAAACTTTCTTGGGTGTGTTGAGAATGCTTTGGGCATGCGAGAATGGCTGGAATCTAATGGTCACCAGTAGAACTGAGTTCCCTCTACGAACTTGAATTTTGTTTTTGCATTCCCGGAAGCATTAGCCTGCTCGCATACCCCACCCTGGCAATACCAAAATCCAAACATGATTTAGTTTTTCATTTATGTTTTTCAGGCCAAGTTTTATCTGAGTATCTTTTCTCAGCTTCCTCTGTTCAGGTAAGAGGCTGTATCACATCCTGTGATTTTATGCTCCGTAATTTCCTTTCTTTTAATGGTTTGTTTGCAGCGTTCAAACACTTGATTTAGACTTTCTGTTTTTTAACCTCTATTGAATGGTTTGTAAATATATTTTAATGATGTTCACTTATCTTTTAATGATCTGATTCCTTTTTCAATGCAGTGGCTATTGACGGTTTTGACTTTGGCTTTGGTTTTTCATATAAGATACTATATCAGGTATTCCAGTGATCTCAGACCTTCAAGATTCAAGGTTTCAAGTTTGACACGCGCATTTTTGTTGAGAAAATTAAGATGTTCAAGATATGAAAGATCTACCAATGTGTGTTGAGAATGCTTTGGGCATACGAGAATGGCTAGAATCTAATGGTCACTAGTAGAACTGAGTTCCCTCTGCGAAACTGAATTTTGTTTTTGCATTCCCGAAAGCATTAGGCTGCTGGCATACCCCACCCTGCCAATACCAAAATCCAAACAGGGTTTAGTTTTTCATTTATGTTTTTCAGGCCAAGTTTTATCCGAGTCTCTTTTCTCAACTTCCTCTGTTCAGGTAAGAGGTTACATCAGATCCTGTGATTTTATGCTCTGTAATTTCCTTTCTTTTAATGGTTTGTTTGCAGCGTTCAAACACTTGACTTAGACTTTCTATTTTTTAACCTCTTTTGAATGGTTTGTAAATATCTTTTCATGATCTTCACTTATATTTTAGTGATCTGATTCCTTTTTCAATGCAATGGTTATTGACGGTTTTGACTTTGGCTTTGGTTTTTCATATCAGATACTATATCAGGAATTCCAGTGATCTCATCATATCTGAAGTAATATACCATTCTAATCTTTGTAGGACTTTATCAAAATCAATCTTGAGGAGCAGATCTTGGTGAATTTCTCCAGCCCACTAGATAGTTTTCAAGCTTAATTTTTTTGTGGTTAATGCCTCTGCAGGAGTCTTCAATGCCCTTTGTTGAATCCAAACTTTCTTGGGCGTGTTGAGAATGCTTTCGGCATACGAGAATGGCTGGAATCTAATGGTCACCAGTAGAACTGAGTTCCCTATGCGAACCTGAATTTTGTTTTTTCATTCCCGGAAGCATTAGCCTGCTCGCATACCCCACCCTGCCAATACCAAAATCCAAACAGGATTTAGTTTTTCATTTATGTTTTTCAGGCCAAGTTTTATCCAAGTCTCTTTTCTCAACTTCCTCTGTTCAGGTAAGAGGTTACATCACATCCTGTGATTTTATGCTCTGTAATTTCCTTTCTTTTAATGGTTTGTTTGCAGCGTTCAAACACTTCATTTAGACTTTCTATTTTTTAACCTCTTTTGAATGGTTTGTAAATATCTTTTAATGATCTTCACTTATATTTTAGTGATCTGATTCCTTTTTCAATGCAGTGGCTATTGACGGTTTTGACTTTGTCTTTGGTTTTTCATATCAGATACTATATCAGGAATTCCAGTGATCTCATCATATCTGAAGTAATATACCATTCTAATATGTGTAGGAATTTATCAAAATCAATCTTGAGGAGCAGATCTTGGTGAATTTCTCCAGCCCACTAGATAGTTTTCAAGCTTAATTTTTTTGTGGTTAATGCCTCTGCAGGAGTCTTCAATGCCCTTTGCTGAATCCAAACTTTCTTGGGTGTGTTGAGAATGCTTTCGGCATACGAGAATGGTTGGAATCTAATGGTCACCAGTAGAACTGAGTTCACTTTGCGAACCTGAATTTTGTTTTTGCATTCTCGGAAGCATTAGCCTGCTCGCATACCCCACCCTGCCAATACGAAAATCCAAACAGGATTTAGTTTTTCATTTATGTTTTTCAAGCCAAGTTTTATCTGAGTATCTTTTCTCAGCTTCCTCTGTTCAGGTAAGAGGCTACATCACATCCTGTGATTTTATGCTCTGTAATTTCCTTTCTTTTAATGGTTTGTTTGCAACGTTCAAACACTGGATTTAGACTTTCTATTTTTTAACCTCTTTTGAATGGTTTGTAAATATATTTTAATGATCTTCACTTATCTTTTAATGATCTGATTCCTTTTTCAATGCACTGGCTATTGATGGTTTTGACTTTGGCTTTGGTTTTGACTTTGGCTTGAGTCTCCAACATTATGATCTCAGTCATTTTTCCAGATCCTGCAGTCTCTCATCGTTTTTCAATTTTTCTGTTTCTTGATCATATATCTTTATATTTCTGATTGTGATGCACAGCATTCCCCTGGAGGGAGTATTCATGGAAGGAAGCCTACCCCCAACTTCCTACAATGTTGTCCTTCCAGACCAGAACTACTATGGGGAGATAAAAGTTGGCCTCACATTCACTATTAAGGTAGATTCTATTTATGCAGAGGCTCTTTATATCAGAAACATTTTTTTGAATGGTAATAGGATGGATTCATATTAGCTCTGGATATTGACCAATCACTGTAAATTTCATTTTCAAATTTTGTTTTACAGATGTAAGAAGATAATTTCAATAAAAGGTTTAAACTTATTCCTTCTAGATCTTTTAAAGTTAAATATCTTTTTAGAATTTAATGGATTTAAGGATATAAAGGATCTATGGATATAAAGGATGTATTGTAGATTTTGAGAATATTCAAGATATATGAATAGTAGAATTTGAAAATCTTAGTGAGCAATACAAAGTTTAAACTTTAAAGTTGAATACTTTTCTAGATTTTCATGGATCCATGAATATGGTAGGTTTTGAGTATATTCAAGATCCATGAATATTGTAGAATATGAGAATCTTAGAGAGATTACAAATAATATTAAGGCGAAACAGGTCAAACAAATTGACTAGGCACATTCTATCATATTCTCAAATTCTAAAATATTCCCAGAATTTATTATCAAATTAATTTTGATTCCATAACCCGAACATGTAATTGTGTTTTTTCATATAAATTCCCATCCAATTACTTCAATCCTATGAAATCAAATATGTTTTTTCATATTATGGTGATTGGAAATTGCAGGAAGAAGAAGATTGTTGTGAGGAAGCAGCAACGGAGGAGGTCGGAGGGTGGAAAGAAAGCTCCTACTAACCATTCCTTTCAATTGTTATGTTCAGTAGGTCACATAACATAGAAAACCTTCAAAGAAATCGAATGTATTATCGCATCAAACACAAGAAATTCTGAAATAGTGTTTATTGGGAGTATATCATTCTAAAATAATGTTTATTGGGAGTATATCATTCTGAAATAATGTTTATTGGGAATATATCTGCATCTTTCCTCGCCTATGACTCTCTTTTAGTGTCGCATCTAACACATAAATTCTGAAATAGTGTATCCACATCATTCCTGGACTATGACTCTTTTTGTGTCATTTGATGTTTATCTTTTCTACCAATGATTGAAACTCTTCATGGAAACGTTGTGATTTCTCTTGTGATTTCTTAGAGACTATACAGAATGGATTTCCGCACTTTATGCCTTACGGCGTTTTCTTTGCAACATCTGGGGCAAATGCTACTTTAATCAATTTAAAAAGGTGGTGATTTCTTCAACTTTTCTTAAGAGCTACTGCCTTCTTTATGGGCATCTTTATTCAACCAACAGTTGCCTCAATTTATTTTATAACAGTGGAAAATTATATTAATGATACACATCACACCTTTTTCATGGGGTCGTCTTCTCGGTTTATTGTCATAAAATCCTTTATTCAATGTTCTCCCTTTCTAAATCTTTTCAATGGGCTCGTTTATTCGATGTGCTCCCTCAATACTTGCTATTTAATTATAATGAAAACTTTTTTTTCAACACTCATTTCGTTGCTTTGTTTGTTTATTTGTTTTATATTGCCAACGACATTTCTCAACCAAGGGAAGAAAGTGAGCGGAAGTATTGTTGTGCAGAAGGAGGTGGGGCTTGAATGTGTGGAGGTGCTATTGTGTGGGAGGAGATGGAGTCTGAATGTGCAGAAATATTGTTGTGTGAAGTGCAGAGGGAGAAGCTATTTGTACTTAGTACAATATATTAGGAAAAAAAAATTGTAAGCTAATTTACACAATGGCATTGCTTATTAGTAGTAGAACAATTCAAATAGTTTCCACGTGTTGATTTTGTTCACTTCCACTTTTTTGTCCACATCCATTCTTGATGGCCCAGTTATGTCGGAAACCCTAACTAGATTAGCATGAGAAGTTAAGATATTGGTGTTTAGTTTTTAATTAAGCAGAAATGTTGTGTGGGGAGGAAAATGACGACAATGGAAACTTTGTTCTCCTTTGTGATCAAAGAACCAAGTATTTAAATTTTCCTTGGAGTGGCCCATTTGTGTAAGTTACACGTCCTGAACATGGTGATTGAATATGGAATACAAATAGTTTTGTTCGACTGAGGTTGGGAATTACAAGCGGTGTGTGGAAAAATAGTCTTTAAGCATTAACGATTTTTCTCAACGAAATAACGTAAGTGATGTGATGGGTTCGCAGAGGAATAATGTGGTCCAATTACTCAATACATGTGTCGGTTTTGAGTTAAAAATAATCTACTTATCAATGCAGAAATTACTAACCATGGCATAGATTATGCAACTCTGACATATAATCCCCATATATCATTATTGTCTAAATTTACAATGGGCATCTAAACCACCTCAGTTTCGAATAAATTTATTTCAGAATCCAACTTTCAATTTCATGAATTTCAATCCTTGAGATTAACAACAAAACCAATTTTAATCCTCTCAAACCACCAACCTTCACCTGTAATTATGTGAGGATGTAAGATTTTTGAGATACACAGATCTAGATCTGCAAAACAATAAACAAGCTTGCAAGAGAAGGAAGGAAGCGAGCAAGAATTGAGAAAAGAATAAAAAATTGATTCTACAATATTAGTTTTAGAATAAATACATAAAAGCAACTAAGTTAAGCTTAGTTGTACATGAAATAACTAAAGCTAAGTGTGCTTTATCTTATGTTAATGTGTACATGTGCCACATGCAAGCAATAAGTTAACTGCAGCTAATCTAGGTGCATGTACACCAACACAGCTAGTATAAGTGCATGTACACCAACA
This sequence comes from Pinus taeda, assembly GCA_000404065.3. Lineage (NCBI taxonomy): Eukaryota > Viridiplantae > Streptophyta > Pinopsida > Pinales > Pinaceae > Pinus > Pinus taeda. The sequence continues at coordinate 92,378 of APFE030052212.1, read as the reverse complement.
CCCCCCCTTAAGCATAACGTAGGTGAGCGTGATGCAAAATGAATGAGTCTCGGCAACACGGCCATTTTAGGTACCCATATACAATGCATAAAAAAGTAGGAAAGAGGGAAAACCCAGTGGGAAGAAAACCCCCCCTCAAAATATAATGAAAAAGTAGAGAAAAGATAACTGCTAGGCAGTCGTGTCCTTCACCCCGAGACGATCTCGCAGGAATCGAAACTTCTGCTCAGTGAAAGTCTTGGTGAAGATGTCAGCAATCTACTCGGAACTAGGACAGTACTGAAGATCGATGATCCCATCATGAATGAGTTCTCTAATGAAGTGCATGTAGATCTCGATGTGTTTGGTACGCTGCCGCTGCACTGGATCTCCGCAAAACTTTAGCGTACTTTGATTATCGCACCAGATGACAGTTGGATGATGGACACTAATCCCAAGCTCAGATAGGAAATGTTGTAGCCAAATTGCCTGAATAGTGGCATTGACTGCTCCTCTATACTCGGCCTCTGCTGATGATAAAGCAATGGCAACCTGCTTCTTACTTGACCAACAAATTGGGCCGGATCCCAAACTAAGTACATAACCGGAAGTAGACTTGTGATCAATGGTGTCCCCAACCCAGTATAAACCTGTGAACCCGATGAGATTCAAAGAACAATTGGCTGCATAATGAATCCCATAGGTGATTGTCCCCTGGACATATCGAAGGATGCACTTTGCAGCGTTCCAGTGTAACTCATGTGGCTCCTGCATGTATCTGGAAACTGCTCCGACGGCATAGGAGAGATCAGGACAGGAGTGAGTGAGATAAAGAAGACTTCCCACAAGCTGGCGATACAACGTGCAATCAACCAATGGTGTGTCTTTGCCATTCTCAAGCTTTATCCCTGATAAGAAAGGTGTGGCTGGTGGCTTGCAGTCACTCATGTGAAATCGTGCCAAAAGATCTTTGGCATATTTTGGTTGAGAAATGGTAATGCCAGAATCATGCTGATGGATCTCTAGTCCAAGGAAGAAATTTAGCAAGCCCATGTCGGTCATAGAAAACCACTTATGCAATGCAGTTTTGATGTTAGTAATGACAGAAGTTGAACTACCCATTATGAAAAGATCATCTACGTAGAGTACTATGATCAACAAGGAGTCAATTTTCTTCAGAAAATAAACATTGGAATCAGATTTGCAGCATACAAAATTTTGAGATAACAAATAAGAATCCATCTTCGCATACCATGCTCTAGGTGCCTGCTTGAGGCCATAGAGAGACTTCTTTAGTTTGCATACCAGACATGAATTCTGCATGTATCCCGGTGGCTGCTCCATGTAGATTTCCTCCTCAAGATCACCATGAAGAAAGGCATTCTTCACGTCCATATGATGCACCTCCCATCCTCTTGTTGCTGCAATGGAGAGAGCTAGCCGAATGGAATCCATTTTTTCCACTGGAGCAAAAGTCTCATCATAGTCAACGCCATGTACTTGCTGAAAACCTTTTGCTACCAATCGTGCCTTATATCGACTAACTTGGCCATTTGATGCTTTCTTGGTCTGGTAAACCCACTTGCATCTCACAAGTTTGCGATTTGAAGGTAGCAGAACCAAATCCCAAGTCTGGTTCTCAATGAGAGAGTTATATTCCTCATCCATGGCGGCTTCCCATTCAGGATGCCCATTTGCTTCTGCATAAGTTTGTTGATCATATCCATGCATCATATAAGCATGCATGGGCATGGATGGCTCCATAGCTAAGAGTGCTTGTGGATCTTCCTCAAACAAAGGGATAAAGGCAAGATCATCAAGGATATCACTCATGTTGTGCCATTTTTGTGTTGAAGGTGGCCGAGAATCTTCCGAACTACGTGCAGAAGTATGATCTCGATGTTCAACAACTGGTGGTCTAACAGGGGTCACAGGAAGAGACTCATCGTCATCAGAATGCTGGTCTGAAATTTCATCTGCATACTCATCAATGAGTGGTGATGGAAACTTGGTAACAAGTTCATCTACTGGTGCATGCGAAATATCTTCGTCAAACTTTACACTCCTTTCAATAAAGAGCTCTTCAGTGTGGATATCAAGCAATGTGTACCCTTTGACTTCATCAGAATATCCAACAAACATGCATGCTTTCCTTTGAGGCTCCAAAGCCTTTCTCTTCTCTGGAGGAATGTGGGTTCATACTTGAGATCCAAAAATGCGGAAATGACTAACTTCAGGTTGCATGCCAGTCCAAGCCTCAAAAGGTGTTTTTCCAGTAACAGATTTATGAGGAGATCTGTTCTGGATGTATGAGGTACAATTAATAGCTTCGGCCCACAATTTCGACGGAAGAGATCTTGCATGCAACATGCAATTAGCCATCTCTTCCAAAGATCGATTTTTCCTTTCAGCCACGCCATTTTGCTGTGGAGTGTAAGGAACTACATGCTGCAACTGTATGCCTGCTTCATCACAAAGATTCCTGATGTCTTTGTTGACATATTTCGTCCCATTATCTGCACGGAGTATCTTGATGCGTTTTCCAGACTGATTTTCCGCATGCGCTTTGAAAATCTTTAGATGTTGAAAAACTTCAGACTTGAGTTTCAAGAAGTAAACCCAAGTGAATCTCGTGTAATCATCTATAAATGACAACACATATCTTGCTTTGCTCATTGAAAGCACCGAAAATGGACCCATGAGATCACTGTGTACAAGTTCCAAAGGTGAAGAGGCTCTCCATGCATGCCCCTTCTCAAATTTTTCTTGTGGATGCTTTCCAAGAGCACATCCTTTACAAACACCATCTGAACATTCAATGGTTGGAAATCCTTTGACCATCCCTTGCTTACTAAGTTGTTTCATATATCTGAAATTCAAGTGCCCAAATCTCTCGTGCCAAATCCTACTTCCTTCATTTGCATGCGTAAGTAGCAAAATAGAATCTGATTGAGAAAAAAAATCAGAAAATGTATACAGACGAGATTGATCATTTACCTTGCCAGATGCAATCTTCAAATTGGTTTGCATGTCATAAATGCTCATGGAATCTGGGATAAATTCCACTTTCCTTCCGCTGCCTGTGTGTGTCATCTGATACACTGAGAGAAGATTCACAGAAAGCCTTGGAATATGCAAAACATTTTCAAAACTTCCATCTTTGAATTGCACTCTTCCTTGTCCAGTTGCTGCAACTGTAGAATTATCCCCCATGAGAATGGGAGGATCTGAGTATGCATGTAGAGAAGAAAAGGATTCCTTTGAAGAAGCCATATGATGTGAAGCTCCTGAATCAATGATCCATTCTTGTGGTGCAGAATGAAGAGCAATCAAAGCATGCCTGTTACCTCTCGGATCTGGTGCTTTTTCTCCAGATTTCTTCTTAGCATTCTCAGGAATGTGGTCTCCAAGATTTTGTTGCTGGAGTGTCTGCGCCATAAGATCTATAGTCTTCTTCATGCATGCAGATTCAGGATGAAAACCACAGTGGCAATAATTGCACATTGATTTCCCTTTCGTTCCTTTCCTTTCCTTTGAGCCAGATGATCCATCAGGGGGTTTGGGATGTCCTCCCTTTCTTGGATCAGGATCCTTCTTCCCTTTTCATTTCTAATGGTCTTTGGAATTTTCCTTTCCTTTTGCATGCACAGTAAGTGCATGCGCTTTGGAATTTTTAAGTGTGCCCATTTTGATGAGCTTATCTTGCTCATGCATCAAAGACTGAATAAAAGAATCCAGTGAGGGCATCTTCCAAGCTGCACCAGTTGCAAATCTGACTATGTGGAATGTAGAGACGAATACTGCATACTCTGGACCAAGTTTTAATAAAATGGAAAGAATCAACTGATTTTCTTGCTTGGATTTGTCGATCCCGCATCCTTTCAGCTGAACCAACAAGGCTTTATACCTTGTGAAAAATTCTTGAATGTTCTCAAAGTTTCTCAGATCTATTGAGTTTAACTTATTTTCGAGAATGTAACCTTGCATTTCATCCTGTTTTCCAAACAATCCTTCCAAAATTTTCCATACTTCATTTGGAACTGAACATGATTCAACATGAAATAGTAGTTCCGGGGAAATAGATAAACATAGGATGCTGAAGGCGTCGTCCATGCGATTGAAATATCTTGTTTTCTCCATTGTCGATGTTGGTTCAACTTCTGTTTCCATGGTTATTCGAAATAAGCCTCTACTTCTGAGATGAAGTTGAATCTTTGGCTTCCATTCGAAATAATTATATGGAGTGAGAATTGCCGATTGTGGAAACTCCAATTTAGACTCCATTCTTTGTTGTTGCTTCAATCTTCTGAACTCGCAAATAAAATTGCTTGTGCACTAATTACAAATCCCAATGCTCTGATACCATGTGGGTGTGCTTTATCTTATGTTAATGTGTACGTGTGCCACATGCAAGCAATAAGTTAACTGGAGCTAATCTAAGTGCATGTACACCAGCACAACTAGTCTAAGTGCATGTACACCAACAATAGCGAAAAGAAAATAAGGTTCGAAGAGAAAAGACGACCCGTTCTACTTACAGGGTGAGATCAATCAAAATTCATTCCATACATACATCTCACTACCAGCCTCGCTTTTATAAATTTAGCTGGACCTACGTACAGGCAATAGCTATATTCTTGCACATGAACACAGACAGCTTGTAATAACATTAACTGAATAAGGGGTCTATTACTCGGAGTCACCATAGCAGGCCATAACATTATTCATGGAATAGTATATATGTGAGCATTTTCCTAACAAGTGTCATATGGCGAAGGGAAGCAGCGGAGTACACTGGGCCACATAGATCTGAATTACAAATCCTCCTCTCAATAAGCAAGTAGAGGATGTGAATTAGAGCAGTAAGTTGACTAAGCTTTTGTACCTTTGCTATATATTATTGTGAGTATAGATTTATTTTAAGTATTAAGAAATCAAAAAAAAATTATATGTAATTTTTTTTTAAATGTAAAATATAATGTGTTATTTTTCATTGTTTAAATTATATTTTTGAATAGTAAATAAATATATATATAACAATAAATAAAAAAGTAACTATAATTTTTTTATTATATATAGATACAATAAATTGGTATCTACATAAATTAATTTAATTAGCAAAAGATTTTAAATAGTCTTATTAAATCTAGTTTAAAAAATGATTTTTTTTAATACATAATATATATATAAGTTGACATCCATAATAAATTAAGTTAACATACATCTTCAAATAGTTTTATTTTAAATTTCTTTGTTGAAAATTTTTGAAAGTATAAAAATTTAAACATTTGATTAACATTTTTATTTTTGCTTCTAATTACTTCAAACATACTGTTTTTTTAAATTATAATTTACCATTTTTCTATTTTAAAACATAATTTTAAATTATTATTTTTATGAAAGACACACATGGATAAACAAAATTACAGATGTTATATAACTAGACTGTAAACTAAACATCTTACCTTAAACAATATATTTTCCATAAAATCAACACTTACCATCCTTCAAATATGCAGCATGAACAAACTACCTAATCTTCTGACCAGCCACAGAGATTCGAAGCAGGTGCTAAAAGCCCTTAAAACCATATTTCAAGCCAGCAGAGTTACCTTCACCGCCTTGATGACGGCGTTCTGCAATTGCTTCATGTGCAATCCTTGATTTTGGTACTGCGGGAAAAGTTAAAACAAAAAGATGATGACCTCGAATATCGGGTTGTATAATATCTGCATTTGCAATTGGTTTCATTCGCTTTCTTGGCATACCGACAGATAGTTAAAAGAAAATATTGGTTTCTTTTGTCTTCACTGAAGGCCCACACTGTCTCGGGCTCGGCTTTTTTCCTTTCCTTGGCGTACTGCGAGAAATTTAAAAGAAAAGATGGTTGATATATTTCTTACTGAAGGCCCACACTGTCTGGGGCCTATCGGTTTTGTAATATCCAACTTGGCATTATAGAAACCGAAGGAAACGAGAAGTCTGCTTTCTGCTTTCTGCCCTTCAGCTTTTCCAGATTCCTCCTGATATTATATCATTAATTATAACTTACAGGAGGAACATAAGAATAACAAATGTAATAACATAAGAATAAATGTAATAACTTGATTGATGAAGTTTCGTTTTCTTGTATTGTAAGATTATAGTTTCATGGTCACCACATTGGACTACCCACTCGGATGAGCAAACAACTTTACCAGCTTCGTCGAAAACATGATCCATTTCAATGTTCTCTCTATTGCTTTATATATTATATATATATATTATATAATATATATATAATAAAGGAATCTGCAGATGAAATCAAACGTAAACGAATGATGTAAGTAAATATAGGTATATAGAAATTCATCTTAATGTCCTATCAAATTAAATTTTTAAATATAAAGTTTGCATTTTGAAAGGTTTAATACTTTCCAATTTTAGATTTCTTTTTAAAAGATAAATGTATTTTATTTCATTTTATATTTGTCCACTATGTATTAAATTTGAACAGTAAGTTAAGTTAATAAAATGTAAATGTTTTAACTATTAGTTTAGTTCTATTTTAAAAGAGTATCATGGGTGAAATGTTTGATGTGGCAATTTTTAATGGAGTACAAAATCTGTGGTAGAATACAAAATATGGATTCTTGATAGAAAGTTTTTTAAGATGGATTTATTTTCCATATATATAGACACACCAATTATGAATAGATTCAATGGTAAACATGAAAAGAATTACATATTTCCTCATTTTAACTAACAAGCTCAACCAACACATAAAATTTGTACTTCAATTTAATTGCTTAAATTTGAGACACATATATATATACACCAATCATGAATAGATTTAATAGCAAACATGAAAAGAATTACATATCTCCTTCATCTCAACTAACATACCCAAGGAACACATAAAATTTGTACTTCAATTTAATCAATATTGCAATGTAAATTATGCTACAAATAGATCATTAATGAACCTAACCTATCATTGAACAAGGAAATATGTTGAGAAAACCAAATAAATCACACTTACACCATAGGGAAGTCATTCTCTTGATAACAAGTTTAAGGTCACTTTCGTGAGAGCCGCAGTTAAAGTATTCTGGCAAGTCTCAAGCCTTATATTTAGTAAAACCTAGTCCACTATGTTGGCGAATAAAAAGAGAATTCAGGAGTTATACCTAATGGATGTCTACTATCTGGGCTATCAATCCAGAGTCCCTTCAGTAATAAATGTCATCATTAACATAAAGGAATAAAAAGAAAGGAAAGTTTGTTTTGGTGTTTTAACATATGCTATGATCTTTCACGATGCTCAAACAAAGTGTTATCATGACCCTAAAGAGTTGCAAAGTGTTATCTCTTCGTTCCAATACTCTTATATTGCCTCCACAAAGGTAAACCAACTGTAAATGATACCAAAACAGAGAATCGATGCAACTGCAAAATCGATCTACAAGTCTACTTATATGTGAGGAGGTAAGCATTAATTCTAGTCATGAAATAAAGGAATATGAGACCCTCATTTTTTAAATGTAAATTGCAGTGATTGGTATACAATCCAAACCACACTTGATGGAAAATCACTACGTAGTCTATGAGAAAGGAGAAGGAAGACCTCACAATTCTATTGTAAATCGATTTAATCAAACATAAACAACGCAATTACAAATCAAACTGACAACACAATATATATAATGATTTTGAATAATCTAGTTATGTTGATAGACTTGGTCTATATCGGAATTGAGGTTCAATAATTTCAAACCTCTACAACTTAAAAATTAATTGGATCGCGGTGATATCATATTCTCCAGTTCTCCAGATATGCTTCGTCCGAGTATCAATTCGATAGATTTTATTCACTGATTGGATAATGGATGGTCATAGTTTTCGGTTGCAGGAGTTTTTATGCCACATTGAATGCGGATTTTTTTTTGGTTCTCAAAGCCATCGATTGTTCGATTTCTCTTGTCTTCAAAGCCTTGGTTTATTATTCTAGTTGGAAAATCTTTGAAGCTCAGACACAATTGTGTATCTATGCAATTAGATAGTGATCCTCATTCAACGAAAACAACTCTTTAATTCCAAGAGACGGTGAATTCAAATTATACAGATTTTGTACAAATTTCCTATGATTTATTCATAACTTTTTAGTATATTCCAGTGATACATATGATGTATCTATTTTGCATCTTGAATATTCTCATTTTTGTCATTATTTGTGTCATTTTGAGATGGGACCTTTCATTGATAGATGACTTTCCAGAGCACATGAATATTTCATTCTGCTTTTTCATCAATACAATGAATGAATTAGTTGTGGAAGTTTTAAAAATACAGAGGTTGTATATAATGAATGAATTAGTTGTGGAAGTTTTAAAAATACAGAGGTTGTATATGACAATGATATTAAAAAATTTCTTATGTGTTTTGCATGCTATGTGATTCTATACAGAGGGATCTTTTTAATGGTATATTATTATTAGACAGTTAATCTTTAGGATTAAGATTGGGTTAGTTTATGTTAGGGTGATTCGTTATTAGAGTCCAAAAAGACCTCAAAGGTTTATTGTATGTATTAATGTGTACATATTGTACATTATTCACTGAGATCAATTAATATATATTTGTATTTGGTTTCCAATTTATGTATCTTACACTGGTATGAGAGTGGGTAGTTATATTCCCTATTAATTGAATTGTACCACTAGTTTTATGGCCATCCAATGCATTGGGTAGTACAGTGAATTTGTGAAGACTTCATGCATGGATCCACATCAATGCTACAATGAAGTGGTGACCTTACAATCTTCATGCAAGAAGAGTTGGGAGTGATTGTTGGTATGAGAAACCATTGGTGAAGTACTTGTGTGTTTGTTTGATGAAGTTACTTGAATAATGGCCTCGACCACTAGAGAAAGAATCCAGAATCCATCTAGGAGACTCCATGACCACTACATATATGTCACTTTAGCTATTTGTTCTGCCTCTAAAATAAAATTGACATATATTGTGGAGTGAAAGGCTTGTTTTATTTTAAATGAATTATGAGATCTTGCCTCACTGAACTTCTCGGCATGGAGGTTGTCGGTGAATCGAAGACTGGAAAATAAAGCAAAAAGGTTGCATTGTATTGGCATTCAATTAGAGCATTGGTTTCACAATAAATGTGATAAAGTTGTGTGTGGTAGGCACCTTCCTTGTGCAATTTCCTCCAGAGAAACAAATTATGAGGAAGGTCCGGCCAATACTAGGCATTCTTGCTGCAAAAATAAAGAGGGTTTTGATGTGGAGGAACAAGAGGAATTCGAGGACTCATAACATTCTCTACATGGAAGGAATATCTAATAGCCGGACAGTTTGCAATATTGTTGTATGCCAAGCCTTGAGTGAATTCATTGAACTAATGGGTAAGTTGTATGTCTGTATGAGCCTTTGTGGAGAAAATATTTATAACTGAAGAGGAAGTTGTAAGGCATTGTCATGTGATCATTAATAAAGAAAGACTTCTCTAAAGTAAACTTGTCTTTCAGTGGAACAAGAATAGATAGTGTGATGGATAGATGGTCTGGCATCACATTTTGAATTTTTGAGCTTTTAGAAAACTACTCAACATTTCATACATTTGACTTTCTTATTTTGGATTTGAAGTGGTATTTCAGTTTTGAAATTTGGTTACGAACAAAATGAGTAAATTCAACGATTTTTTTATAGTTATTAAGCAATGTAATGTTTTCGAATATCTATAATGATGTCCAAATAAGTAAGGAAACATTATTTGACACTTAAACATGTTTGCAAAATGCTCAAAGAAAAATTAAATTCTTGGAGCTAGAGTTGCAATTACAGTGAGACGAACTTTAGAAAAAAATTGTGATTCTGAAATTGTGTTTGTTCATAAAAACACTTTGTCTGAGCTTGATTGTAATATACAATTAGGGATGGATTGAAATATTTCAAGAGAAAAATTGGATGTGGCTACAAGTCCTAATGATAAGGGTGTCATTTCCAAAACTTTTATAAGACCATGGGAAGAGATTACGAATAACAAACACAAAACTGCTTTGGGATATAGAAAGAATGTTTTGGATATAACTCTAGTAATTTTTTATTTTTATAGAATTATAAAATTTCTTAGTGTTGGATTTGTGGATGGTTTTGTTCGAGAACAAGTAGAATGATGCCAACAATGTAATAGATTTGGACATGTGAAAGACAAGTGTTTTGATCTTCACCCACGTGACCATTTTGGAAAGTGCAATCACCATTGAAACATATTTTCTAGAAAGAAGACTACCGCAAGAGAGAGATTAAATTTAAGATGGATTTCTTTTTAGGATTGTTCGAAAACAACCAAGAAGATTTACAGGTCATTCCATAGGATATGTTTGATACTATTGACCAGCCTTGTAGTGATGAAGAATTCTTCATCTTATCACCCTATATTCGATAAGGGGGGAATTTTGATTGGTCTGTTATAGGTTCGAAGATTTAACTCTCAAACTAGCATGAGTAAGTGATCCACAAGTGAACTTGAGCCACAACCTGTATGAGCTAGATCTACACTTGTAGCGAGAGATACCTGAGTTTTTACTGAATTAGTTGTTTTTGAACAAACAATTCTAGATTCAGAATTTTTCGAGGAAGTGCATTGATAGTTTTAGATTTATTCGTCACCTTAAAACCACATTTTTTGGTTGTTCTTAGGATTGCTATGAAGGTTCCAGAGTTAGTGTTGGTTAAGACCTTGAGTTCTCCTACATTGGTTTGTGCTCATTCTTAAAAACCATTTCTCCGATACATTCAACTCTTGGTTGAAATGCATTTATGCATTTTGAGCTCTCATTCTTGGACATTGATATATCCCTTCGGATTAAGGGGGGAATGTTAGATAGCTAATCGTGGGGATTAAGCTTGGGTTACTTTATGTTAGGCTATTCATTATTAGAGTCCAAGAAGACATGGAAATTAATTCAATGTTTTCTTGTATGTGTTAATATATACACATTGTACATCATTCATTGAGATCAATTAATATATGTTTTTATTTGGTTTTGTATTTATGGTTATTACAGTTACTAGTATTTCCATTTTACTTCCATTAATGTATCAATAATCCATTTGAGGGTGGAAAATCCCTTTCAATATTTTTCATTTGAATGAGAGAATAAAATGAATAGATTAACCATTAACCATTAATGCACTTTCACAGGTTAAGATAGTCTTCAATTTGCACATTTTTAGCTTATATCAATTTCAACATAATGTAATCATCTCTGAATGAGGTTACATATGTCCATTCTGTTAGTATTACTCTTTTCTGCCTGCCACTAGTGATCAAATATGCTTTTACCAAGTCTGTCAAGAGTCTGAAGGTCTAATTTTATCATGTCGCTAGGTTTTCAGAGTAGAGTTTGGTCAGTGGTTAGTTTGTCTAGGAAGGTCTTCATTCTTTTGAAAAAATCAAACATGTTGGTTTCCTACCTCACTCCAATGAAGGAAACATAATAAAAATGATGTTTTCATTATATCATTCATCATCATTAGCATTCCATTCAGTCTCATGTCTTCATTAAGTCATTAGGGTTTCAAGGTCCAACCTCATCATGTGTAAATCTAGCATTAAATGAGTTGTGACAAGTAGCCTTTTAGCATAAGTTTGATGAATTTTCATAAGTTCTTCATGGTTGAAATCTCAAGGTTCCAGAAGAAGAAGTCTCACTGATCGAAAAAGATAAAAGGCAACTCAAGTTTCAGCTTTCCAAAGTGGCTCAATTTTAAAGGTGAAAAATTAGGTTTTGAAAAGGTACGTGGGGCCCATTTCTATTCAAAATGGAATCATACTTTCCTATAAAAACCCAAAAGGTTCCAAAATCATTTCATTTTCCTTCTATTCTTCTTTATTCATTGAGCTCTCCCCTCCATTTGCGAAAAACACAAACGTTTCTAGGCAAATTTGGTCAAAAATTGGTGCTGGAGTGCTTCCAGAGACTGCACTGCATTTTTGAGGCCAGCGTTACGCTTCCAGACACTGCACTGCACATCCAAAGACTTCACTATACTTGTGCCATAGTAGTTGGAAACTCTTCAAAACTCACCCAAATTTGATTTTGAAGCTTGCAAACTTATCTCTTGCTATCCTAAGCTTGTTCCCAAGTATAACACTTTTCCTACCTTTTTGCTTTAGCAAGATGAATTCAAATGTAAGTTCTCTTCATCTAGGGTTTTAGGTGAAATTTTCATGTTGCAAGCTAGGGTAACTAACGGTTTGTCTAGTTTTGATATTCTAAACATGTAAATCTTCCACCTCACACCTCTGTATATGTTTAAAATAGAGTTTGATTCACTAAACAACCTATAAATCATCAAATTTCCTCAGCTTTAACTAAATGCTAGCTCATACCTAACAGTTTGACCAGATTTCCTATAAGCTTTGTTTTACAATTTCTCATAAGAATTATTTTCCCTCATTTCACTTCATTTAATCTTAATAAGTTGCTTGCAGTCCCTGTTCATCTCTTAAAAATTTCCCTACCATCATTCCCATTCCTCCAACCCCTCATTTAATTTTTTCACTTAGTCCTCACTATTTTTTTCCATTTTCCCGATTCTAGGGTTTCTACCATCATGGAGGGAGATTCTTCACTAGAGAGGAAATACACCATAAAGGAGGCAAAATCCTTAGATATGAGCCTACAACTGCAATGAAATCAACTCACACCCTTCATCAAGCAGTGTTTTGAAGATGTAAATTGTCTAGAGTTTTGCAAAAGGGTACTGGAAGTAGGTTTTCATGAACAGTTGATCGATTGGATTGCCACTCATTTGAAAAGGGAAATGGCCATCATAGCAGGGGTTGAGTTTACATTTTTAGTGGTTGTTATTTCACTTGCTGTAGGGATATTCTTATCATGGAGAATATTGGTTTAAGGGTATGAATTTGGAACATTATAGGTCTTTCTTGAAAATACCTTATAGGGAGACCCATAAACATGTTATCCCATTTAGGTACTTGATGGAGAAGTATGATCCATTAATGACAGTTTTCATGGAAATTTTCACGTGAGAGGGAAGGCTTTCTAGATTGTATGCATATCATAACGAGCTTCTAATGCACTTCACAGCTCAAAAACCTGTCAACGTGTGAAATTATATATGTAGAAGCCTTGTCAAAATGTCTCAGAAGGTACAGGTGAAAAACAAATAACACTACCCTAGTCTTTTTCATCAGAGAAAACATGACATGGGATTCTTTCCTAGAAACATCTTTGAAATGGCATGAGACTAATGTTTCACTTTAGCATCAAAACATGCCAAAACAACAGATGGAGGTAGGATCATCAAACTAATCAACAGAGGTTCCTAAGGCACCTAGACCTAAGGTAACTAGAATGTATCAAAGAGGAAAAAGACTTGTGTTTACTTCTCAAGTTGAGAAAATGGCCAAGCCTTCTACATCGGGAAAATAGGGATCACATAAATGGGGTGAAGACTTGATTTAGCATGAATTTGAATTGGTGGACTTGGAAATAGAAAATGAGCCTTCAAACATGCAATATACTATCAAAGAGAAATATTCTCATATCAGAGATCTCATGGACAACATGGCAAGACCAAGGTTTGTTATCTCCTTCCTAGAACAAGAAAATAGTCAGCTTAAAGTAAGACAACTCATCATGGAGAAAGAGCAAACTAAATTGTTGCAGCAAGAAGGTAAAGCCAAAGCAGTTTTGAAGCCTACTAAACCTAAGGAAACATAAAAAAAAAAGGCAAGAAAAAGAGGCCAAGGACCAAGGGACTGAAAAAGGCATTGAAGGAGGAGAAAGGACATAATTTGCTAGATGAAGACCTAGACATTGAGGACAGAATTGCCTTAGAGATCAATGAGGATAGAGAGTATTGGATAGATACGGTCAATGATCACTCAAAAAACCTTCTTGATAAAGCCAACAAAGATAACTAACTACTAAGGCACATGGCACATCACTATTAAACCAGAAACATGATATATAATATCAAGCTCAAAGGAGTTGGAAAACAAGCTCAAACAAACCCTAAAAGACACAAATGAGAGGGATAACTTAGAAATTCTTGTTGAAGCATCCATGAGGGCTTGAAATAAATCATTTCGTAGCTCACAATCAATTTTGAAGGAATTTTGAGAATTTTTAGTTTTTTGCTATTTTGGTGCCAAATTCAGAAAATTGGCTAGTCACACAAGTGCAACGCTTTTTCCTCAGGCTGCAAATGACGAATGGTTTGTAGTCTTTGAAATGTCATGGCCTCCCCTAAAACCCATTTCATCATATTTTTCAGAGAGGGCCCAAATGTTGAAAAAAAGGAGAAAAGGGGATCAAAAATCAACATTCTACCCCTCTTTTTGACAGGCGTTGCACTTTTGGAGACATCTTGGGAGAATGACTTTTTGAAGGTCTTCCCATGGGTAATGTTAAAAAATTTAAGGTGTTATTAAATCTAGACTAGAAATGTTAGTTGAATATTCTTTCAGATCTCCATTTGGACCTCAGGAAGGAACCTTAAAGTGGGCACAAGGTTGGCATTGCTCTTCTACAAATTTCTATGTTTTTCATTTTAAATTTCATTGTGTAATTTCCTAGTTTTTAGTTTTAGTTGGTCAAAGTCAAAACCCTCGATGTAATTGAAGTTAGTTCGAGGATAGATGATTAATAATGAATACAGAGACATGATGGGTTGTTTCTATGGTTTATTAGGCCTCATTAAGGAAGCAAAATCCAAAACAAAGTCTAAAAGAAGTGTTTGTATTTGACCTTCTCACTCTCACCTGTTGGTTGAGAGAATCTTGGAAACAGTTCCACCACCTACGAATTCGACTCCTGAAGGTGGGGAAATGGTTCAATTGAGTCTATATGTATCATTTCTCATTTAGAGAGAATGGTTGGAATTTGTGGAGAAGGCTTGTATCTTATGTTCTCTTCAGCTAATATAGGAGCAGTTGTAGTTGTATTTCAGGAACTATAGTTGAGTGAATGTATGGTGTTATTTCCTTTTCTTATCAGTTTCTAATGGATAAATCATATCTCTTTACATGCTTTATCTTCTTCGTATGAAATTCCTTGCAATTATATAGAAAAAAATCTTGAATTTAAGCTTTGTTTATGTGGAATTCATACTAGTGTTTCTTTTTCTTATAAAGCTAATGAATTCATTCTTTTAGATGCTCATTAGGTTCTCTCAAACTCACAAATCTATACTACATTGAAAAACACTCTAAGTGCACCATAAGATATTGATATCTAGCTCCTATTTATACTTGTCTCTGTATACTTAAGGCCCTCACCTAATTACCTGTTCTAAACCCTAGTCCAACAAACCTAAAAAGCCTAAATTCACAAATACTCAAAAAAAGCTCATATATCTAGCCTAACACCTATTTATTTACATATATTTTGTTAGAGTTAGTATTTGCATAATTCCATCAGTGATCTAAGTCCCTCTTTTATATCATGTTAGTGTCGGATTTTGAAAAATTTTGCATTCCACTTAGGTCATCATGCAAAATTTTTCTCATTGATGGTAGCCCAAAATAAAAAATCACACTCACCTTTCAAAAAATTGTATTTTATAGCCCACCTTCATGTGCCTTGATGAGCATCCATTGACCATAAAGGCTGATTTCATTATGTTTTATATCAATCAAGTCCACCTAAAGTTCAGTCATTTAAGGTTCCATTAGGTCACCTAGGTTTTATTTTCCCGAGGTCCAATAAATCACCATCTCATTGCATAAGGTCAACAAATATGAGAGTGAAGAAATAATTTATTTTTTAGTTAAATAAAGGTTTAAAATCATGTAACCATGGTTACTTAAAGCCCCAAATTTGATTTCAAAAAAAGGAATTTTTTTGCAGTCTATAAATTTTTACTTCAAAACAGATGTAATAATTTTGATTTTCATTTATGTATTTTTATGTCTATTATATGTAATATGTCACTATTTCAATTGTCTACTCAATTCCATTGCCAATAATATCTAAACAAAGATTGAAATCAAGATTGCCAAAGCATCATCCACCTGTCAAAGAAAAAATGGTCAGAAAGTCAAAAAAGCATTAGTATGAAAGCTTGAAAAGTGACATGAAACATTAGAAAATGGGTGTGCAACTCATAAATCAAAACTCATTCAAATATAAAAGCTCTCAAGTCTTCTATGCAACATTCATTTGAACTCCTACACATTTAAACCTCCTCAGCAAAAGAAGATTTTCTGATTTCAAATGAAATTAGGCAAAACAGGGCTAGAGGGAGCATTTAGACAAAGGAGGGCGCATTTGGCCTAGTTGTTATGTGTTTTCTAGAAAAGCCAGTGCATTTTCTAATGATGTTCCTCACTTGTAGCTCAAGGTCGTGTATGATTGGGTCATTGCATGTTTACTTGGGAAGACCAGAAATTGCCTAGAACGTCATCCATTTGCTCTAAGCTTCGAAAATTGTCATCAAATGCTCCAGTAAATAAGGTAGGTGATAAATACATTTAGTCCTCCGCTCCATTGTTGATCTACATAGGGTTTCATAGTCATTTGCTATCATTACTCAAGTCAAAACCCTAGTAACATATTTTTACTCTTAAATCACATTTCTTAGCATTTCATTACCACTCCCACCATTTAAAGACTATCCCCTATCACCTCCCTCATACCACACAACCCCTTTCCCTCATCAAATATCCTCACATTATTCCATATTTCCTACACCCACAGTCCATTTTATCATCTCCCTAGTGTTTTGACAACAACAACCTCATGGCAGGAGAAGAGCACAAAAGTCAGAGTGAGGAAGAAGGGAAAGAGAGGAGGCAATATAAGAAAGGAGGCATAATCATTAGACTCGAGCCAAAAAACACCAGAGAACTCATGTCATCTCCCATCACTGTGGCAGGCTTTAAACATATGGGCTATTTTGAGTTTTGTGAGAAAGTGGAAAGGGTCCAGCACCATCCTAAGTTGACGAGATTATTCATCGCCAACCTCCATCACAACAAGGAAACCCTTGCTGGTGTCACCTTCACTATATCTCCTGCTATCATATCATCTGCCATTGGCATCCCAAATATTGGAGAAAAATGGTTTAAAAAAGGAGAATTGGATCATTTATATTATGAGCCATATCTTAAACCAAGCTACAGGAATGAGAGAAAGAGTATTTTCCCTTTCTCTTACCTCCTAGACAGATATGTTCCCATGATGAAAATCATCATGAAGTACTTCACACGTGAGGGTAGGTTTTCTAGACTCTATTCCTATCATATTCGGTTACTCATGCATTTCACAAGAGTCAAAATGCTAAATTTGCCCTACTATCCTTACTGGGACATTGACAATATGTCATTCATTTCTTGAAGGAAGGATTATGATAATCAAATGCATATCATATTTTACCACTCACTCATCAAGATGATAGTCCTACACCACCTTGATCAGCTCAACATTGCATGAGACATTTTCATATCCAATGAGATTTTCACAGTCCCACCTATTCGACATGGCCAAAAAACAACTTCATCTTCTCACCCATCCACCTCCATTCCTCCACCTCAGCCAAAACATCATCCATATTCATTTGATGAGTCAGCCACACCATCACCTCCATCATCACCATTACATGAGCCTATTCATTCACCAGGCAGACATGAAGGTACTGGGCAAGAGAATGTTGATCATGGTGAGAGCAGCAAGCCTAATAGGGTTTGTTTAGTTACCTTGGCACATACCTATCATAGAGGGCATAGGCAAGTGTTTGCCCCACTAATTGTGGGAGGGGCCTTGCCTTCTTCATCGACAAAGAAGGTACAAAAGGGTAAGGAAATGGTTATATAGGCAGAGATCTAGCAGCGAGAAGACCCACATGAGATAGAGCATGGTTTTCAATTAGTTGACTCAAATGAACATGATGTTAGTAAGAACACAACCATTGTCATCAAGGAGAAGAATTCACTCACACGAGAGCTCTATTTCAACTTGTGAAGGGCCAAATACATTATTTCATACTATGAGTAGGAGAACATGTAATTTGAGGTCAAACATGAGCTTATGGATATTCAACTCAGAAAAGAAAAGAGAGAGGTGGAAAAGGCTAAAGCCTTACTTGATGAGGCATATGGATAGTATGGTGAAAATCTTGATGAATACGTATCGAGAAGAAGGCCAAGGACTAGATCCCTAAGGAGAGCTCTGGAGCTAGAAAGGCAAAGGGAGGCAAAACTAGCCAATGAGCTCACCTTGAATGCGAAATTTTGCCAAAATGGTAAATAAGAACTAGGAGCATTGGCTCAAGAGGGTAAATGGTCATCTTAAGAGCCTCTTGGATAAGGTCAATAGGGATTTTGAGATTCAAAGAAGGATAGCAAAGTACTATGCCGTGATTAACAAAATTGCAAGAGCTGAACTCAAAAGAGCCCATGCAAAAATTGAAGCCTTGACCGAGCAAGAGGAGAAAAGGAGGCTAGATATTCTTGTTGAGGCATCCCTCCATGCCTCAAACATATGATCAGCTATTAGCCCACCAAGTTTGACCATTTTTGAACAAATTTTGCAAGATATCATTTTCTGTGTTTTTCGAAGTATTTTTAGCACAGTGAAATCATCAAACACACATCACCTTGGGCATTGCGCTCTTTTTTGGGGCATCCAATAAGAAAATGGTCAGAACTTTTGGATTCAGAGTGATTATTTCATCCACCGTGTGCATTTTATAAGCATTTGGAGGAAAATTGGTCAGCCAAAAGGGTAAAAACACATTAAACACCTTCCTTTCTACCTCCTTTTTGGCTTGGTCATTGTGCATTTACCAGTCTTGGGGTATTGAAATTTTGACATGGAAAATGATCTCCAAATTGAAAAATGAAGACATGTATGGAAAGTAGACTCAAAGGGCTTTCCAACGAGCTATCGTGGAGCAAATATGGACACAAGGAAGGCACCCAAAGGTAGCCCTGAACTTCGAGGGTGTGTTTGCCATTGAAAGGATGTGCTTGATAGCTCAAGGGCACGCTTGACAGTCTTCTGCAATTTTCACTGTTTCACTCTAAATTGACTTACACCTAGGTCAAATTGACATTTTACTCATGTAATTGATCAAGATGATGTAATTATTATGTTTTTTATTGTTCTCTATGGTAAATACATTAGTTAAATGGCCTACATGGTATGTAATGAATCAATTTGCTAAAGTTAGGGAGGAGTCACTTTGACCACCCTATACTTTAGCTATCGGTTCACCCTTTCTTGTAACTCCTCCTACACTCATGGATTTGACCCCTGAGGCTAGGATGAGTTGTTTTGAGGCCTATATTATGTATTTTCTTAGTCATTTCATAGGTTGGAATAAGTTGGATGTTTGGTTATTGATCATAGACACTAGCACAATCAGTATTTGGCATAATTTAATGAATGAGTTGCAACTATTTTGGTGGAATACCTGTGGTATGGAATTTTTGACTTAGTTTCTTCTTATGTTTCATATGTTTGATTGTTTTTACTCCCATTTTTCAATTCACTTCTATGATATGTTTATTTTCAGGTTGATGAGCAGAATACATTTTGTATGCCTTATTTTGGGGAATCTACATAGTTTGTCTAGTTTCTTTAGTTTATAAAGAATACATGCTTGTGTTTCTCTTTCTAGCACCTCACCAGTGTTATCACTCTCACTTCATAATCTTAAAGTGTATGAGTGCCTACCTACTTTTCTTCATCAAATGTTTGCAATCATACCCTCATTTGCCCTGACCTAGTCTCTTTTACCTAATCATCTTCCAACAACCCCACCAAATCAAATCAAACACCCTCTGCACTTTATACCTGGCCTAAAAGCCTAATCCATCCTACCCTCTTGGCTGTGATTTTTTAGAGAGATTCCTCTCCGCCTTGGTAGGGCTAGCTACCAAGTCAAGAGATTGGTTTGTAGTTACCTCATCTCGACTCTTCCTCAGCCTTGCAGATCCGAAGGAGTGATAACATATTTATTGACAAATCCTTTGAGAGATACCTCTCTGGTTCAATGGAGCTAGCTACTAAGTTGAAAGTGGTTCGAGGTTACCTCTTTCGATCTTCTCCTTAGCCTAGGAAATTGTAGAGGATAACACATTCCATAACATTATTTTTATTGATTATGTTGGTTGATCTTTGATGCTTTGTGACTGTATTCAACCCTTCCAATCACATCATCGATCATGTCAATTAATTACTTTGCACTCAATTGTCTTCTTACATTATCTTCTAGTATATATCTCTTACTTGAAGAAACCCTAAAAATATATAACATTTTGTTTTAAGAAAGCGTATAAATAAATCAACTTTTAAATCAATGTTATTGATATGAACTATCTAAGATTTTCTTGGTATAATATCACATGAAAAAAATTATACAATAGAAGAATATTCAAATTGGTTGGTGTAATAGAATAATATTAATAAATTTAATGTGTTGAAAAAAAACTTTCAACTTATCTATTGGAGATCTCATTAGCTACTCTTTGTTTTTTCTTAGCACTAGTAAGATTGAGAAATCCTCCAAACAAGCACAAAATTTAACAAATCATGCAAGAAACACAAGTGGTATGTAAATTACAAAACTATAAAAACAAATCCAAAGAAAATAATGGTGTTTCTCATTGATGAGGTGTTTTGGATTGATAGTGAAGTTAAATCATTATGAAATTGTGAAGATAGGAAGGAAATAAAACAATGATGTATATGATAAATCCCATGAATTTCAATGTTGTTCCTACTTAAATTGTAAACCTTCACACAATGATGAATTTATGGAACTACTCATAGTAATTAATGAGACAAAATTCATATTTTTTCCAAGAGGCATGATGCAGATTTAGCTCACACAGAATTAAAGTTATAATTCTGTATTCTAATTTTTGTATTTTTGGATATTGATATAGGCCTAGAAAACCAAATTTATTAATTTTATTATTCTAAATTATAAATAAAAACTCACAAAATATAGAAATGATCATCATAGTCACATTATAGAGTTATGGAACAAGCAAAACATGGATGAGTTTGTGGGTTATTACTAAGTAGAATTAGACCAAAAGCAAATAAAACAAGGAGCTTGTAAATGGAAAGCACTCGTAAGAACATTGTATTTCTCTATCTTTAAAAGAGCATTAGAATTCCATAAGTACCTAGAGATCAGATCAATCGTACATCAAACTCATAGAATTACAGTATGTTATCATAGATTGATCAACCTATTCCCATGTGTAATGATCGAAATATACATACTTTAAATATGGAATGTGTTGTGTAGGGTGACTCAATGAATCCCCTATATTGTTTATTAAGGCTATCAAACATATATCATAAAATATCAATTGGGTAATTCATATGGTTTCCCTTACTATACTAGAGTTAAATCGAACCCATGCAACTGAAATAATGTTTGACATAAGTGTATTTGGGTGGATCCCCACATAGGATTGATAATTTTGTTAATAACTCTCAATTTGGGGTATTGGGTGTCCATTGCCACTATTGAAAAACACATCCCTCAATGATATTTATCTTTATCTAACAAACATAAGAGCTCCTTGAGGGTTCTAGAAGAAAATCGCATGTTGTGTTTTTTACTTAGGAGGTGTGCAACCACTTAAATTATGGAGGTTGGTTATAGAAAACTAGGCTCATTACAAAGCATGGCCCAAAATTGCCAGTAATAGAATTTGAACATAATTAATCCTTTTAATAAATCTCGACTTATGATAAGAAGAAATGATCAATATGACAAAACTGAGAAAAAAATGATGATGGCTTATTGGTCTAATGGCTACTAATGGAGATATTCATATTAGGTCCACTCGTTTTCCTTGTTTCTTGAAGCTACCTTTCCAAGGCCTCGTTGTGTATCACCAAATAATGATTTGATTTAAACCACTTTTTTTTTCCAACTTGAATAACTTCATGTTCTTCATTGTCAGCTTGTCAAATCCCTTTTGCAATTGGTAGTTCTAGCATTTTAGTTTTCTTATTCCTTCTCTTTAATTATGAGGAGAAGGGTTTTCTTAGATAATTGGATTATAAATTTAGATTTACGAGCTCATATTAGTAATTGGAATGATTAAAATGAGTAGGTTTTGATGGACTAGTAGAGCCATGCAACCGACAATCAAAATGTTCTGGATTTTGAGAACTAGCATCTGGATTTTCTGAATGAAGAGTTGACATAATCCCTTTTTCTTGATATTGTCATGTGTAGTGGGCATAGAAGTAAGACCTTTAGAAAGCTTAGAGGGTACTCAGGCATCCTTTTAAGGAGGATAAGATAGAGTATTTTTCAAGGGTTTGATAGGGGTATTGAGGTAGCCTTTATAAAAGGAAAAGGAGGAGAAGATGGAGTCTTTTCAAAGGATTTGATATGGAGTATTGAGGCTTCTCCAATTTTCTTTGAATGTTTGGTCCTGACCATACACCTAGTTATTCTTATTGTCATGATAAGCTCTCCATGTTTCCCTTTACCTCTCCTAGAGTCCTATTATACTAAACTTGATGCACCTTGTCATCCTCATTATCATTGTTATTCTAAAACATAATTTACTCTTCACTCTCAATTTATTGAGGTACTACCATGACATAATTCTTAGGTGCTTCCCTTGACATTATTTGGGTGGAATAGCAAACTCATTTGTATCTAGTAAACAATTCTGAGTGTCCCCTCTCTTTAGGAGCTCTTCAACGATCAATATCTTAATTATGCCACGGTGATAGATGCTTTAGCCAATGTTTTCATGGTGATGTTTTAAATAATTTTTTTGTGTGACCCATACTCTTATAAATATAAGAAGTGAAATTTAAATTTTCATCAGCCTCGAAATGAAGAAACAATCAGATATGGTAAAGGAATTTGATGGAATACCTACACTCATAAGTTTTCTATCATTTTAAGAATGAACGAAAGGTCTCTCCATTTTTCCATAATCCATGGCTAAGGCAGACATTTCCCCCAATTTAGTCTTAGCTGTATAGAGAAAAATAACCACATCCACAATCCCTTCTCCAAGTGCTTACTTTTATACCAAAAATATCCTATTTATGGGAGTTTGGTAGCATAGGTCATGGAATCGTCTATCACTTACATTACAAGGTCACCAATTCAAGCAAGTTGGACATAAAATCCTTATGTAAAGGCTATTTTCACAACATTTCTATTTCCATTAACTATTTGAAGGAAAGGAAGCCATCATGCACTCTTATGTATCAATTTCCTTTTACTAACTCAAGATAACCTTACAATATTTCCAAAGACAATGACCCTCTCCTTACCCTTTCGAGCTTGCTTATAGTGTCACAACGGAGTAGACAATGTGCTCTATATATTGGTATTTCTACTACTAGTCATGAAAATAAGGAATTTTGAGTAGGAATGTGAACTAAGAATTAATATCAAGTTAAAGAATTAGATTGGTTGGTAAGTATGCCATCAAATGATCTTACATGGAGACTAAGCTGATAAATGATGACCACAAATTGGACAAGATGGAAGAGTGGAGTCATAATGATAAGCATGAAATTTGGAATGGAAAGTGTAGGATGAGGTGAGAGAATGATTGGAGTGAGAGGTGTTATAATTAGAATGATAACTTATAAAGGAAAAAACCATGCACAATATAGTAGGATCAAGGTTTTGTAATCATGAGTTCCATGCTTCAATATACAAATGAAAATAAAATTAATTTGTTCACTGCCAGTGGGTGCCTTATTGATTGAATTATACCTATAAAGAAATTGTGAAATATATCTTGGCATCTATGCACCAATGAAATATTAAGGATAGTACCATGACTGACCATGTTGATATTTGAGAAAAATATTCATTATTTATTTATTGAAGCGTAATTATCTTGTTGAATCTTTGAACCAAAA
The DNA here is from genome assembly GCA_000404065.3 of Pinus taeda. Taxonomy (NCBI): domain Eukaryota; kingdom Viridiplantae; phylum Streptophyta; class Pinopsida; order Pinales; family Pinaceae; genus Pinus; species Pinus taeda. Next base: position 68,496 of record APFE030052212.1, on the reverse strand, counting down.
CGAATTATTACTAGTGAATTCAAGAAGAAAGAGAAGATGATAGAGTTGTTTTTCATATTTAGGCCCTTACATTAAGGGCCATATGTTGTTGAATAGACATGAATGTTTAATATAGTTCGGAAACATAATTTTATATGTCTTCCTGTAACTATTATATTATTAATGTTGGATTTTGTTATATTCTCTCCACAACTAGCCTACGTAGTTAACCAAGGGGTTAGAGGGGGGTGGAGCCCCCACCTTTGTTGTGTCAATTGCACAATGGGGGGGTCATATGTGGGGCGGAAACCTCCCCTATCTAAGGGGTTTGAGGGGGGCAAGTAGCACCCCTCTACGGGGTGTGGGGTAGCACCCAGGGAAAAGAAAATTTGGACACTATACTAGGTTGGGCAGACCTACCTATGATTTTGTGTATGGTTTTCGCACATGGTTTTGGATGCGATGGTTTTCAGTCCATGGTTTTGGACGCGATGGTTTTCGGTCCATGGTATTGGATGCTTCGGCATGTATATATATATATTGTAACATTGAAAGGAACATAATGAAAAATAAAGATGGTAGTCTTGCTTTTAGGATCCAAGGGAAAATATCTGTGTATATGTGTTTTATGTGTTATGCTCTCGTATTGTTTATTTTCTATGTTTTAGAATTCACATGTAGGTAATTTATGTACAAGGTTAAAACATACATTTGGTATGAGAGCTATTTTGGCTTCAAGGGGATGCGTTTATTGCTGAGGGGTTTCGCTCGGGCCTGTGGTAGACCCTGTTCAGTGGGAGATCTACAGGATCGATTCTAGTGGTGAAAGAAGATGGTGAGTAGTGGAAAGATAGAGATCGATAAATTTAATGGTCAGAGTTTTGTGTTATGGAAACTCAATATGGAATATTTATTGGTGGATAAATATAGGTGGATCACGGTAGATCCAGGTACTAAACCAACGGGAGTGTCTGATGAAGAATGGAAGAAGTTGGATCAGAAGGAGGAAAGCACAATACAATTGTGTGCCTCAGATTCAGTATTGTTGAATGTATCAGGGGAAGCTACAATGAAGGCTTTGTGGGACAAGTTAGGGACTTCGTACAAATCTAAATCTCTGGTGAATAAATTGTTCCTATGGAAAGAACTGTATAACCTGAGGATGAAAGATGGAAACTCGGTGACAGAGCATCTGAACGCATTTAGTACTGAGGTAAGTCAGTTATTATCTGTTGATATTAAAATTTCAGATGAAAATAAGTGCATCAGTTTGTTGTGTTCTCTACCAGATTCATGGGATAGTCTACTTATTGCAATAGGTAGCAATTGAACTGCCTTGCAGTTTGATGAAATAGTCTCATCCTCGCTGACGGAGGAGAAGGAAGTACAATAAGAAAAGAATAAAAACATAGATGAGGGCCAACATACTTTTAGGAAGTTGAGGATGCAATTGAAGAAGGCCCATAGTTATATTTCTGAGCACAAGGACTAGGATGAAAGGGCTAGGAAAAACATGAGTGATATTTTGGACATGTATCACCTAGCAATGTAAAATGCTAAATGTATGTTGAAGAGGTCTCTCCCACTACATAGGCAACTGAGAAACATATGCAGACATATAATTTTCATGAGGAAGCCATTGAGAGCTACTAAGTAGTCATTGAAAGAGATACAAGAGAAGGAGAGAGGTAAGTTGGACCTATTGTTGGAACGAGCCAAAGTTTGAATGCTCAAATAGGTAAAACAAAGCAGTTTTGATTTTTGGTTTTTGTTTAATTATTCTTGCTAAACGGGGTTGAGGTTAGGAGGTCAGATTTTACATGAAATACCTCTTGAAAACACAATTAGTCATAATTCTCAAGTGACTTTCCAAAAGAAGCAACTCACAGAATAGTTTTGTATCCTAGCCAAGCATTAGGGTTCGGGTTTGATGTAAAGGTGAAATGTTTGTAATTTTTGGTGAATAGGGTCTTGAATGAGGTTTCAAAAACTATGAGCATCATGGAAGCATCATCACCAAGATAGGAATATTGTTCAGAGACTTTAGTGTTGGTTAAAACGCATGAAGAACAGGTCGTGTTGTGCTTTTCTCACTAGCGATGTGCTTTTGTTGTAGGTAGAATTTTGAGAGTTGGGAGATTTATGTGATTAAAAAAAGTTCCTAACGAGGAAGCTGATGATGTTGAGTTTTTTTCAAACATGAAAAAGTCATCAAATAATCCATGGACCAGAGCTACTTTAACCATGGAGTGTTGTGCTTTTTTTTGTGTTTTTGTGTTTGTTTTGAACTAGGAGGTTGCATAGTGCCAACGCTATGCTTTTACAAAGTCATCCTTTCGACCAAGATTTTCATGTAATAACTTCTTTTAATCTTTTATGATAATTTTAAATGTTATGAGGCATCTAAGGACTTATAATATCAATTTATACCTAGTATTTAATGTAAACATGCTTGAAATTTTTTTGGTCAAACAATTCTTTTTTTTCCAATAATAGTTCTATTTTCACTTCATTAGGTAGAAACATAAATCCTATTAGGGAATTCGGTACTTAGAGTTGGAAACGATTTTTTTTTTCTCTATTTATCTTATAGTTATAATGAGTCAAAGGGTTTGTTAGGTTCAAAAGAAAATACATTATGTACTACACTTTTTTGATACATTTTTCAGTGAATGAAAAAGAGAGATGTGATTTACAAGGATTCTTGTGTCAACTCTTCATAGTGTTGTGCTTTTCTCATGTTGTATGTTCTCCTTATGTTATTTCAATGCCACGAATGTATGTCTTCATGATTGTTTGAACAGAAATTTATCTCAAAATTTATTTTAAAATGCTCTAATATAGTTTTCCAAGTAGTCTATGTTTTCTTCTTGAAACAACATTTAGAATTCATCCTATAGTTTGATTCTATAGATGTTATTTCACTATTGTTATACTCACACTCCTACATAGAATTAATTTGATTACACATTCATGACTACCTACCTTTCCCTTGTAGAAGATCCCTCATATCATCATGCTATCATTGGAAAAAGGATCAACTTTTATGACTGTATTTCCCAATGGATGTATATTCTTCCCTTCTAGCAAGCCTTTAAAATCTATACCCCTCTAAGCACCATACCTAGCCTAAAATCTAAGTGACCAAAGTTTTAGATAGAGAGAGCCCTCTTTGTAGTTGGAAGGGCTAGATTACAAGCTTCCAAGTGGTTTGTCATTACCTCTGAGTTTCTCTTTTCATCCCATGGAAATTACGAAGAGGTAACAAGAGTGGCTAGAAGGCCTTAGTCACATGCATGGCTTGTCATGGGAGTGGCTAGGGGTTTCAATCAGTGAAATGTCAAGTTTTCTTAAGGGTTGGTCACCTGGAAGGGTTGGTTGGATCCTAAAGGTTCTGTAGCATGTGTGGAAGGTCATAATGGTTTTTGTTTTATCATTTCCACTTTCTTAACTGTACATGGGGAGTTGAATCACATCATAGTAGTGCCTTGTCACATGTTTACCTTGATTCACTAGTTAACTTTGGTTAATGTGGGAGGAGGGTGTTACATATTTACATCAATTCCATTTAGAGAAAAAGAGAACATAGTATCCTCACCTTTCATCTATATTTTCTCCCTAAATGGTATCCTAGTTGTAATATTTGTGTTGTTGTGGTTTGTGAGTGATTATTTTATGTATTCTTTATTTTATATATCTTATACATCTCCTGCAGAAGGAAAGGCAATAATTTAATAAGGTTAGAAAATATAAGGAAAATTAATGGTCATATTGTAGATTTTGGATTTGAGTATATTTTTATTGGATCTATTTTGATGAACTATATAAGGGAATATCCATGTTAATATGTGTGTGAAGTGCTCTTTGAATATAAATTGTTGTTGTATTCAAAACTTTAGATAGATAAAAAAAGTATGTTTTCTTGAAATTTAGAAAATATTTTTTACTTCAAATCTGGAAGTTTATAAATTAAATATAATAAAATCTAATATATAATGAAACTCGTCAAATAGGAGATGTATCGTCTTTAAGGAACGATTATCCTTTTATTTTTTTTGTTTTCTTTGGTTGTATTGGACAATTTGAGGTGGAAACATGAGTTGTTCCTTATTCTATGGTTACCACCAATGCAAAATGAAGTTTGTTAAATTTAATCAATAGGGATATGGGCTATTGTTGATGTTGAAGGAAATAGTGGATTTTTTTTCTCCTATTCAATCCTCTGTGGGATATCAAATTACATATCTTCTTGGTTGACATATGTAAATTTCTATATAAATTATATAAATGATAAGAAACTATGTTTTGAATATGATGAATAGTGATCAATAATATAAGGTATATATAATTTCATATAATAGTGATCCCTCTCAATAGACCATTATCATCATTAAACTGTTCTTCATTTTATCTTTCCTTCTATAATTATTCTTCATAATTTTTAATGATATAGAACCATGTTTCATATTCCATGAGTTTGGTAGGCCAATTTGAAAAGATTATGAAAATTGATTGCTAAAATCATGACCAAATTGTAAAATACTTTGCACTTCTCTTATGTTAATGTGATTAAACTGCACTTTTATGAACTATTCTTGCATAAAAAAATTAGTCTTTTCTTTGATGTGTAGTATATCATTATTAACTCTTGATCTATTTCTTAGATTTTTTATCACAATAGTTGAAATCTAGAGCTTGTCCGTTAATCACACCCATCGTTCTTTTAACTTGAAAATTGTCTTTTATTTCCATGTCTTCTATGCCTTGAAGAACATTAAATTGTCCTTTAAAAGCTTTCATAATCAATATAATTTAAACACATATATAATGTTTGGCACCAATTAAAAACCAATTTGTAGATAATTTGTTTTTTACCTTCTTTTATTTTCTTTATAATTCATTAGTGTCGACAAATTTCTTATCTTTCTCTATGATTTTAGCTAGGGAATTCTCAGTCAATGCATTCCTTTCATTAACCAGGCCCTATATTTAATCCCTTGCTTTGGATTTGTGGTTTAGAAATCTATGGATCCTCTAGTATCTTCCATAGATGTTTCTTTAATATTATAACTTTTTCGAGATGTAATTTTAATAGAACCTCCTTTTTGTTTGGTCTTTTAGCCAAGGCAAGTTGATCATGCATCTTCTCTTTCGTCATTAATTTTCTTCATGAATTTTTTAAACTTTAACATTTTTATGTAAAAGAATTTGAAGTTCATTATTAATTTATTATTTTACCTTTTAAAAGGCTACTATTTGCAAGGACTATGGATGTCCAATCATGGTTAATTTTAATTTCTTATTAAGTGATAGAATTCCATTTCCTTTTCCTTAAGCACTTAGCATAAATTTTAAAGAAATTCTAAAAATATTATGATAATGAACATTTTATGTTGAATATCATTTATTATTATTACTTTATCCTTGTTTCATTTTGCAGCCTTTTCTATTGTTCCTAATTCTTTCTCACAATGCCATTTTCTTGTACAAGATCTCCTAGTAATATATTGCCAATTTTGTGTGCCATTAGATCCTATCCTCAAGTAGAATTGTTGTTTTGAAGTAAAAGTAACCATTGTAGTTTCATAGTCATGAAGCTTGAAATATTTTTTCCTAATATGTCAACCTTTGGCTGTAATATATCCATCTTCATAGTCACTTTAGCTTAGGCTAGATTAGTTAATAACCTAGTTGGTGGACTAATATCTTCATCACTAATATGTGAATATAGACTCTCTTCTACATTTTCTTCTTGAAAGCCATTTCAATGAATGTATCGTGCCTTTAACAATAACTTAATTTCTTTTTATAACTTTCTCCTCTCATTATAACTTTATTCGTTACTTGAGAATTCTTAGAGGTTGATGGAACCTATGTGACTACTACCATGAAAATTTCAAGCAAGAATTTCTTTAACTGTTTAATTTTTAATCATTCTTCATTGTTTAGATTCTTGGATTAAGATTCAATCTTGCTCCTTTTCCCTGGTGGCTATGATGTATGGTCTTCTCTAGAATAATCTATCGATTTTTTTTGTTAATCACATTTTTGTGGAGCTTCTTATCTAATACCCATATTATCCTTTGAAAAACAATTTCTTAGAATGACTACTTTTGACCCTTGCATTCTCTTTCAACTTCTCAAAAAATCTTCATTAACCAATATTTCTATTTTTTAAAGAAGGATTATATGATGAAGAACGTACATAAATCCCCAGTTTAAATGATATTTAAAAGATAATATTTCCAAATAATATGAACATAAAGGTTGAAATATTTTAAATCCTTTTCAACACTATCAAAATAATTTCTTTTCTAGAGAATAATGGAAACATATTTCATCGGTAAAGGAAAAGATATTTTTTTTTTAATTTTTAATTCAAAGTCTGTTTGATCATCATTTAACCTTACCTTATATAATCTAAATAAAAAATTATATAAAGAAAATAGGTAGTCTTGAAAGCATTACTTTAGAACCATAAACCCTGAGAACTTGTAATGTTTGCAAATGTCGCAATACCCAACCTATTGTAGCTCCTAGAGATAACCCCGGGTTGAAGAAAGACCAATTCCTAGGACATCATGATGGGTTCTTATAAGATATGTCGGAATTGTTCACTTACACTCGATATGTAAATAGATTTTAAGTCAAAATTGGTTCAAAATATTCTTTATGAAAAGAAATAAGAATCTGGATGCCAAGTAATACTCATAGAGGCATCAATGTCTACCCGGAATGGCTAGTAATACATGTGCATGCAGTTTTATTAGTCATTTGAAGTATATTGGAGAGAAGAATCAAGAAGGAAATAAAATCGACACATAGGGCATAAATTAAGAATCCAGTGTGTTGAAGTTTAGCATGAAGTATTGAGAAAAAAATTCAATTGACCTGCTAAGATAAATGGAACTCATTTTAAGGATAATAATTGTTATCATTCATAGTCATATTGGATCCACATTAGATATAGATGAATCCATGAATTCATAAAAGTATATCCAACAACTTCTATTACATGTAATTTGAGAAGAAGAGTGAGGGTATATAGAACAAACACAAGAGATAATATATACTACACATCCATTAGAGCTGGATTCACCAAAAGCTTTCACTAATTTTCAACATGCCCTTAATTTCATTTACAATTTGTAGAGCTTCCCTGTTGAGAAAAAATTTTTGAAACCTTTCGTTATGTATCATAAAAGAAAAATATAGTGCCTCAGAGAGAGAAAACTTTACAAAATATTCTTTCTTGGTTTTTCAGTGAATCATCATAACAAAAGTATTAGTATGCTTTAGTGGCATAGTTGTACTAGCCATATCCTAACTAACTAGCATTGAGTCTCAGAAAATAGAATATTTACATAAAACATAGAATATAAAAGTGGTATGATCGAAATAATCAATAGTATCTTTAATCATGATAGACAAGTTCATGAGACAATGTCATTGGGTTGATGATTTCGAGCACTAGAGGATTGACGAACAAGTCACATCTTTTTCACAATGTTGAAGTTGGTAGATGTTATCAGGAAATCTAGTGTCTATGCAAAGCTGCTGGTCCCACTAAGACAGGTAGCTATCTTAGAAACAAGCAGATTAAATTTACTTTCGTTTTCCTTTACGAGAAGTAGGTAGGAGAGCAGCAAAGAATACCAACCTCAATCGTTTGCTTGGTTCCTTGCTTGTTCCTTCTCCCCTCTGACAGATTTTTGCCACTCCTTCCTTGATTACTCTGCTTCAAAGAGTACCTATAAAGTCAAAGTAGCATAATACCTTCAAAGTGCATAGATCTACAATAATAAACAATATAGGACCAGATATATATTGACCACACAAATGCATATATTATCAGACATACAAGAATGTGGAGGAAAACTTGAATAGCTTTATTGATATAAAGATTAGAAGAGAGGATTACAACTAATTGATCTGACCCAGTGTCATCCTCCCAGCGTGAAAGCCCTTCTTCACCTCATGAAAAGCTTAGATCACCCAACACTATGATGTTCCACCAAGAAACCAACAACACTTCCTTACAAGATACAAGATTCCAGCATCTGGATTTCTGGGATGAGGGATCCATATATAGATGATTGCAGGGGGGTGAGTCAGCTTCTGGGTTTTTGATTAGTGTCTTCTCTCTGATATTTTTTTATTCCACTTGGAGATTGATGATCTCTTACTCCTCCCTGGGTGAATTCAAAGTGGCAAGTGTCACAGGAGAAGTTTCTAGAAGATTCCATGATCATCCACCTTGCAAATTTTCTCTGCCATTTCTTTACTCTCGCTGATCACACCCTACAGAAGGGCTTTTTAGTATGTATCGCACTTTTTGCATGTGGCAGGTGAGATGCATTGCACCCTCTACACTGAGCAGTCTGTATAGTCCAGTTTTGACCAGTTCTGAGCAGTTTTCTGTGGAGAAATTCTAGGAGATGATGTAATCAGTTGACCTTGTTCCTTTAGGGTATGAAACAACAATTTTAGGGACTTAGAAGCCCTTGGTTTATGGACATACATGATTGGGGTTGTAGTACCCAAATATTTCTATAACAGTTGCCCGCTAAAGCATGAGGTCGAAAATCTTTTGATGTCAGGTGAAATGCTTTATCATGAGGATCCGAGGTTTTTCGAATTGGAAAGTGACTTGTAATAAGATACAATACAATACATTATCTTCATAATATTTTCATTATCTAGCTTAGGCGGGCATTCCCATTCTCAGCTTTATAAATTCATTTTCATGTACATAGGACAGACAACTGTCTATGTAGCAGACTGATGATTCTGATAGAGCTATCATCCTTTGGTTCAGATGATCATCTGTGCAACAATGATGTATTTATTTTCCTGAATATATTGTAGCTCGGATGGATGAAACTAGATCCGAGGTGTTCAAACTCGTTCAATCTTCACTCGAAGTACAAGTCGATCCATGCGAAAAGATGTTCTGGAGTCGAACATGGAAAGAAATCACATGATTACCAGCCAATGATGTAAGCTGTTAACAAGCACGAGAGGAATCATCGATAATGATGATGACCCTCAAGGTACTACAGTACATTTCGCGTGGTGTGAGAATGGGACTTGGCATTGAACACCACACAAAATCTTTTTGTCGAAGGCCATTGATGTAAACCTATCGTCGGAAGTGAGAAACTTGCCATTGAGGCATGCAAGCTTCAAAGAACTGAAAGGGTTGTTCCTAGGTTGACTTCTTGGATAATGAGCTATCGTCAACAAGAAGTGACCCATTGTAGGAGGGCCTTAATGAATCCCATATCTATGACATGGAACGGAGCAAATGATTTTGTGGAGGTGAAAATGATCTGATGATATAGGGTTCAGGGTGGCGGTCATGAAAGAATGAAGCATGAAGGCGTTGAAGTGAGTGAGACACAAATTGGGTTGGTGAATTCTCTGATCAACTTCTCTTGAACATATTGGCGACACTGAAATGGATTGGTAGCATTAACCCCAAATATGGATGGTACGATGGACCAATGGTAGTATTACCGGTGAACGAAATAACCCAACCAGACTCAATCATGGTGATGGAGTGAAAGTGTCATTTTCAAGAGCGACTCGCTACCAATAAAGTTTCTTCAAGTTTTCTTCCCAATTTTCCCCAGTCATTGCTGACCAGTACCTATTTATTTTTATCAAGCTTGAGGATAACATATGCTTGTTCTATAATTTTCCCTTCAGGAAAACCTATTGTTATGTTTTAACGAGCCTAGCGACAGTGAAACTCGTTCTTGTCTCTATGGACAAGTTTGTCGCTATTGGTTTTAATGAGTTTAATGACAAAGACAACTCGACCCTTTTTCAATTTTAGAGAGTCTGAAAAGGGACGGAAAGGAAATTCTAGTAATCCTTTTTCATCATATAATCCCTTAAGTCTGAAAAAGTATAAAATAATACAAAAGGGATGAATTTTCGATAGTTTTAACGAGCCGAACAAAACAAATGCTCAATATTTTTGTGTAATAATCCCTCAGGTCCAAAAGGATTAAAATCTAGATGAGGGATAGAACTTTCGATAGATTTAACAAGCTAGAGAGGCCAATTGCTCGATGATTTTTTCATATTTTACGAGTTAGATGAAAAGAGCTTAACGGAGACTCATTTTTTAGGAATGAGTGATATTTTCGGGTAGTTACTAATTCTATGTAACATTTGGAATTTTCCAATCACAGTAGTGTCACAAGGATGGCTAACAGAATCACTCGTCGTAGTTGTTCCTTAAAAGGGTAAAAAATCAAATGGAGGCGTATGATCAGCTAAAATAGAGTGGAGGTGATGGTAAGAACATGACCAGGGCTCAAAATCTCATGATAATGCATTCGCAATGGTTATTTACCTGATATTGGTTCATTTTTTAATGAGCTTAAACTCTTGGGGGAACATTTGCTCATTCCTTAGGTTTAATTTTTAATGAGCTTGAACTTCGCCTAAAAACTTCTCGTGCCAGTGGTCATTGATATTCAACCCACTGTTAACACTATGTTCTTTGGACGCTCATACAACCTGTTCAATTGCTCCATCAAACTAATTAGAAATGAGAATACATGCTTGAAAAATGAGTTAAAACACTAATACCCTACTCGAGTTTCGCGAAAAGTAATTTAAAAGTAGTTTTTACCCCTCATTTTACCATTTCATTTGAGCTTGAGATTGTTGGAGCTGTGGAGGTGTTTTCGCTATTGATTTTCACTAGCTGATTCTGGGAGATTCTGTGGATGATTCTTGGTGCCGTCTGGACTAGGTAGGAGCTAAACCTGTGCTCTTCAATTGCATTCTTCCTTTTTGAATTCTGAGCATGTTTCCCTTCTTTTCTGAGCCTCTGGGTTTTAACAATTTGTTCTGCCCCCATTGCACCCATCGAAAGGTGTGATGCATATTGGGTTGGCCATTGGCGAGTAAGTATACATCTCACCCAGTACACAGCTCGAGTGCGATGGGCGCAAGGAGGGAAACTTGTGCACTGTTTTTTCATGGAAATTTTGCCTATTTTTTGCCAAATCAGGATCCTGACTCTTCTCTTGTTTGTTTTCAGAGATTCGTCGAAGTAAAATGGTTGTTACATGGTCAGAATGTAAGCATGAAGAAGAGGACATGATTGCATTACATGATCTGGGTACGGTAACTGCATTGCGGAACTGTGGTTTGCTCAAGTTCTTCCGCATCTCTAGTATGAGGCAACAAATCAACTTGTTGCAATATTTCCTCGATGCATGGGATCCTACCAACTAGGTGTTTTAGATCAGAGGAAAATCCATCCCCTTGACTGTTGTGGAAATCTACTTTTTGACCAGTTTATCGAGGCATGGTGCCCCTCTCTCACTATTAGGTTTCGCCCGTGGGGGCGAATCCGTGAGGGATTATATTCGCCAATATTGCAAAGAAGGATCTCAGCCAAGCAGGGATGGCAAGATCAACATTTGAGATGTCACTGACTGGTCCTTGAGGACCATCTTGTTCAACTTTGCTAGACTGGCTGGTAGTGCGACTCTTCACTTGGCCAACAGGTCCTATATGCAGTATGCCTTAGAATGCCTTGAACCAAAGGTGTTCAACTGGTGTGATGAAATACTTCCAGTGATAAAAGAATAGCTTACCAAGGTGAAAAATGGACGATCTAAGAACTTTGGCTATGGTTCCATTTTGACCACTTTCGCCTTGGAGAAGATCCCACTGATGCAGAAGCAGTACATTTCACTTGGTTTGCCACCACTGACTGAGCCACGCATGTAGAGATGGGTTGACTTTATGGCCTGAAATGCTAGTCAACCACAGGTTTCTTTCTTTGATGCCTTCTTTGAGTGGTTCAACTATCAGGAGATCGTTTATGCCAAGTGTCCATATGTTGGTATGGATTTACGGGCTGACCCAGATTTGGTGCTGCCGGTTGGTGAGCAGTGGAGTGTTATAGGTAAAATTTCTGACCATATCCCTATTTATTGCTTTTATAATGTTCATGTGCTTTCTTTTATCAATAATAATCAAAACTCATGTGCTCATGCAGATATCGGACCAGTGCGACCAGTAGTGCGCCTGAGAGCACCAGTTGTCGTTCCAGTAGGAGAGGTTGTAGGGAGGGCTATCCTTCGTGACCTGGATGTGACCGAGACTCTTGCAGCGTTGCAGGATTAGATCAAAGGCCTCACTCTTGGTATCCCGGATGTAAGGACTGATGAGCTACCTCTGAGATTACAACAACATACTACTAGCGTGCCATGTTGATGGACTGGGCTTTTACGCATGATTGCATAGGCGGTGACTTATTATCACAAGCACCATTAGACTAGGACGCCCCCTAGCATTTTGAGTTTTTGAGTCATTTGACTGATTTTTTCTTGGACACAGAACACTATGTCATAAAACCATAAACAATTATATATATAATAGATATAATATTATAATATATATATTATATAATATATAATATAAACATAATATAATATAAATAAATAATATATATATATAATATATATATATATATATATATATATATATATATAATATATAATATATTATATATATATAATGATTCTTTCAAAGCTTCATTTTGGTTAAGTTATATGATCCTGATGCAAATATTGATGAAATGTTTCTCTTTTATAAATTTCGCAAATGTCTATCTAACACATAATTTTCCAATGAATCTGTTAAGGTGTTTAAGTTTCTGGAAATATGTTGATATTGGATAGCATCAAACTGTCTTTCCAAAATCTTGACCCTTAGGAGCATGCGATAGATAGCTAGATTCTGCATGGAATAGATGTCGGTGAGCTATAGAATGACGAGTTGTGAGTCTACCCTGACGACAAGTCGGCATATGCCATGTACAATGGTATTAGAGAGAAGCTCTACCAATGCACTGTATTCAACGATGTTGTTCATTGATCGGCCAATACATACCCCTCTGAAACTTACTAACTCACTGCTTGGATCAAAGATGGCCCAGGCCATAGAAGATAGGTTTTGCGAACTATGGCTTGCTTCATCGGCATATCCCACAAATGATTCCAATATTCAACATCTATAACAAATGCGAAACTGGATTACCTAACCAAAACGATTGCTCTTAGTGAAAACAAAAATGTAACAAAAACATATGAAGAGGTTACTACACTGAGTCAAGCATAATAACGTTTAAGGTACAACCCATTTCGAGGTTGCGATAGTGGAATCCCATCATAGTCTATTAACTCATAGGCTCCTTTTCCTAATACATGCTTAAGAATATAGGGGCCCATCCATAAAGACTGGAACTTACCTACTCCCAACTTATCGGACTCCTGGTCGTAAAGTAAGACCAGATCACCTTCTGAGAAGACACGGGGTTTGAAATTCTTGTCAAACTGCACCTTGACTCATTTCTTATGTGCTTCATTAGCCAAGGCGGCATCACGACAGTTTTGATCTAGTTGGATTAATTCCAAGAAATGGGCCTCTTCTTCTGAAGTTCCAGGGAGAAGATTGACTACGAGTTTGAGGGACGAGATTTCACACTGAACTGGTAAGATTGCTTCCAAGCCATATACCAGCTAAAAGGGTGTAAACCCAGAAGAATTTCTCACCGATGTTTGGTATGCCCAAAAGGCTGAGTATAGGGTTAGGTTCCAACTCCGTTTATGGACTCCAATCATCCTTTACAGCATACACTTCAGGACTTTGTTGGTTGCCTCAACTTGCCCGTTAGCTTACGGATAATATGGAGTAGAGCTGTTGTGGGACGGTCCTAATCTGGCAACCAACTCAACCATCATGTGATTGCGAAAATGCGATCCATGATCTGTGACTATAGATTGTGGAACACAGAATCTGGAGACTACATGATTGAAAATGAAAAGAGCAGTTGTTTGGCCACTGTTGTCTAATGTAGGCATCGGCTCGGCTCATTTCTTAAAATAGTCAACTGCGACTATGATATACGCATGTCCCCCAGCCGAGGTGGGGTTACATGTCATGAAATCTATGCCCCATTTGGCGAATGGCCCAACAGTGACTACTAGCTCCAGAGGTGCGGGTGGTATTCTAGTTTTGTGATCGAAGATTTGACGAGCATGGCAACTTCTAACTGCAGTTATGCAATCCTTGAACATTGTTGGCCAGAAGTACCTTGCTCATAAAATCTTGTGTGTTGTAGCGTAACCAGATTGATGCCCCCCACACGCGCCTGAATGACAATCATTCAGGACTTTTTCGGCCTCCTCATCAGTGAGGCACCTCTGCAGAACTGTATCAATACGACGATGGTAAAGTGTATCACCAACGATCATGTAGTCTTTTGCTTGGTATCGAGTACGTCGTTTCTCTGAACGGGAGGTATTAGACCTATATGGTTGGGTCTGAAGATAGACAATTATATCTGCAGACCACAGATCACTTGAAGATATCAGAAACAAAGATTCATCCACGATTGTTGCATTGGATGTTGAATCGTTGGACGACGATGGGAGATCGCATTGTAACTCCGTAAAAACTATGGATTTCTTTGATTTGGATTTTACGAATTCCAGATCAAACGCTTGCAAAATTGCTATCCATTTGGAATATTTTGCCCCCAGTAACTGTCACGAAAATATATAAGTCATGGGGTTGCAATCTGACAAAATGGTAGTTTTTCGAAAGAGGATATAGTGCCGAAATCTCTGTATCGCTTGAATAGCTTTGAGAGCCAGCTTTTCAACATAGGAGTACTTGGTTTCTGTATCATTTAGGTTTCAACTTAAATAATAGATATGATGTTCAATTCCATTATCTTCTTGAACTAAAACCATTGCTATGGTCGTATCTGCTACAACCAGATATAGGTTAAAGTCTTTTCGGTAATTAGGAGCATACATTAATGATGCGTTTATTAGGGATTCCTTTAGAGCATCAAAGGAAGCTTGCGCGACTTGATCCTAGACGAAGGGTACTTCTTTTTTCAACAGATGCATATAGCCTTTAGCAACTTCGACATAATTTGGAATGAACCTCCTCAGAAAGTTTGCTTTCCCTTGGAATTTCTGAATCTGAAGCAAATTTGAAGGTGGAGGCAAATCAATGATTGCTTGAACCCTACACGGGTCAAGACAAATCCCATCCTTTGAGACTACAAAGCCAAGTAAACGACCAGAACCAACACAAAAAACACATTTGTGTGGATTGAGTCATAACTTTTAGTGTCGGCAACGTAGAAATATCATTCTCAAATGTTGCGGATGATTAGTCTGCTTTCGCGAATGAGTTGGAAAATCGTCGAGATATGATTGAATGATGTTTTTGATGTCATGGGAGGAATAATTCGTTGCCCTATGGAAGGTTTCCCCTATGTTCTTTAAACCAAAAGGTAGCTTGCGGTAAGCGAATGTGCTCCACAGACAAATAAATGCAGTCTTTGGCTGGTCCTGTGGGCAGATATTTATTTGATTATACCCAGAAAATCCATCCATAAATGAAAAGGTTTCACATCCGGCGCACTCATCAATTATTTGGTCAATGAAGGGTGTAGGGTAGTTGTCTTTTGGACAAGCTTGATCTACATCCCTATAATCGACGCACACTCTAATTGTTCCTTGCTTTTTCATCACATGAACAATATTCCATACCCAATCGATTAGGGGAACCGGGTAAATGAAACCAACCTGGAGAAGTTTTTCAACTTCTGCCTTGATGGGAGCGACTTTCTTGGGGTGCACCTGCTAAAGCCGTTGTCATACTGGTTTGACATCTGGATACATCTTAATTTTCAACTATACTTGAGTCAATGCCTGGCATTTCTTCATATGACCATGTAAAGACATCTCTAAACTCGCAAAAGAGAGCATAATATATTTCCAGTTCTGAAGGAGAACAAGATTTTCCGACATGAATATTCTCTACAACATTTGGTTTGGTCGAGATATTGATGGCGATAGTCTCTTCAATATTGGACAAGTTTCGCTCGGAATCCACCATATTTACAGTATTCGATAGGAAATAAAATACTGAAGGATGATCAAGGTCACTGGAACAATCTTCTTTATAATCTGGAAGATGGGACGATGGTGGTAATCTTCCCATGGTGCCCCATCAATCATCATTGACTGAACAATTCCTTCATCTGTAGAATGTACATGCGATCGAGGATCTGAAGGGGTAACATATTCCTTAGACCTATCTATCTAAACACTTGATGAGCATTGATTTGGATTTTCCTCCCATGCCAAGAACACTAATTGCTACAATATTTATATTGGGCTTGGAGGCAAAATCGCGCAATGATCCATGCTAACGTCGTGATCAGATATATTCTAAATGGAAGACACCATATTGCAGGTTCCCACCGTGGCCACTTCCGCTAGATTGTTTGGAGGTGGTAGGGCAAAAGTACCCATCAATGTCGAGTCTTTTAGTAGGTCTACTCCGATATTTTGAAGTGACTGGGAGCTCTCGTGGATCATCGGAATGCTTCCCGTAACTTGTGAACTGTTGGGGAGAAACATTTGTTGGTCAACGACTGTAATTCCTCCTTGGAAAGGAAATGCAATCTTTCTGAAGTATGTCGACACAATAGTAGCGATAGCATATATTCAGGGCCTTCCTAGTAGGATGTTTTAATCGAGGTTTCCATTGATAACTTCAACATCAATTTCTACTGTCTTGTTCCCCAGTTCGACTTGCAAGTTACTTAAAATCCCATATGGAGTGTATGTTCATCCATCAAATGCTTTCAACGTCGTTGATGATTGCGACAAGGGTGGTGAGCCCAAAGTTTTCCAACAACTCATCAACATAATACATGTAGATGCTCCCTCATCAATAATCGTTCGATGAACAGTTTATTTGAGGGCTTTCACTTGAATAAGGAAAGCAAGTTGAGCTAGTAACTGAGGGTCATATCCTTTATGATTAAAGGCCACAAGATTGGAATCCCTTGGGTCAATCCCACCTATTGCTGATAATAGAGCCTGCTTTTGGGAGGGGAAATTTTGTAGTACCTCAAGTGTCAACATAGTGGACGACGATTGGGCCAGGTCCTCTACTATATTATAATTCTGTGCTGCTCTGGCATGAGGATTAAATGTCAATTTGTGTACTACTCCCTTTGACGGCTTTATCTTTAGCTCAGGAATGATTGGTGGCACAACTTCAATCAAAGTTATTATCGAACTACTAGGTTGATCAGTAGCCTTGTTGTTCAACAGCTGTGGATTCCCGTAATCTTTATTCCTTGTCGATATCAAAGCATCATTTTGCTGTTTCGAAATGGACAACATGAGCACTTGGGATGGGGAAGCATTGTCACTAGCAACCAGATGGTTCCTAGATTTGGAAATGGATTAGTCAATACCGCTGAGGTTTTTGAATTCTATAAGAGTTTCCTAAGCTCAACTTTATGCGGACAGTCTTTCGTCCAATGGTCCTCATCGCATATAAATCATAGATGATTTGGTTTCCTTTCTCCAGAAGGGTTTGCAGAAGATTTTTCAGGAGATTACTCCTCCTGTTTCTTCCTTTTCCCTTTCGTTATCTTCTTGTCCCCTGGTTGCTTCGGTTCTTTGACTTTCTCTTACAGGATTCGCCCGGGAATCAAAGTTCCCAGGTTCCAAACCTCTAGCTGGATCACTCGGATTTCGTTTCTCGATTTGTTGAATGAAATTCTTTATGATGGACTCCTCTACATAAATCTTGAGGAAATAACTCGGGGGACCAATCCTCGATTAACACGTCACTATAATTTTCTCTTACAGGATTCGCCCGGGAATCAAAGTTCCCAGGTTCCAAACCTCTAGCTGGATCACTCGGATTTCGTTTCTCAATTTGTTGAATGAAATTCTTTATGATGGACTCCTCTACATAAATCCTGAGGAAATAACTCGGGGGACCAATCCTCGATTAACACGTCACTATAATTTTCTCTTACAGGATTCGCCCGGGAATCAAAGTTCCCAGGTTCCAAACCTCTAGCTGGATCACTCGGATTTCGTTTCTCGATTTGTTGAATGAAATTCTTTATGATGGACTCCTCTACATAAATCCTGAGGAAATAACTCGGGGGACCAATCCTCGATTAACACGTCACTATAATTTTCTCTTACAGGATTCGCCCGGGAATCAAAGTTCCCAGGTTCCAAACCTCTAGCTGGATCACTCGGATTTCGTTTCTCGATTTGTTGAATGAAATTCTTTATGATGGACTCCTCTACATAAATCCTGAGGAAATAACTCGGGGGACCAATCCTCGATTAACACGTCACTATAATTTTCTCTTACAGGATTCGCCCGGGAATCAAAGTTCCCAGGTTCCAAACCTCTAGCTGGATCACTCGGATTTCGTTTCTCGATTTGTTGAATGAAATTCTTTATGATGGACTCCTCTACATAAATCCTGAGGAAATAACTCGGGGGACCAATCCTCGATTAACACGTCACTATAATTTTCTCTTACAGGATTCACCCGGGAATCAAAGTTCCCAGGTTCCAAACCTCTAGCTGGATCACTCGGATTTCGTTTCTCGATTTGTTGAATGAAATTCTTTATGATGGACTCCTCTACATAAATCCTGAGGAAATAACTCGGGGGACCAATCCTCAATTAACACGTCACTATAATTTTCTCTTACAGGATTCGCCCGGGAAACAAAGTTCCCAGGTTCCAAACCTCTAGCTGGATCACTCGGATTTCGTTTCTCGATTTGTTGAATGAAATTCTTTATGATGGACTACTCTACATAAATCCTGAGGAAATAACTCGGGGGACCAATCCTCGATTAACACGTCACTATAATTTTCTCTTACAGGATTCGCCCGGGAATCAAAGTTCCCAGGTTCCAAACCTCTAGCTAGATTACTCGGATTTCGTTTCTCGATTTGTTGAATGAAATTCTTTATGATGGACTCCTCTACATAAATCCTAAGAAAATCATTAGTACTGTCACTTGAAACGATTCAAATTTGTACTTAGCATTCATTTTGTCATTCACACATTAAGAAAGCGAAAAAAAATACATGCATGTGCATTTGCATTTAGAATACTTGTTGATTTTGATTTAGGACAATGCATCTAGTGTGTGCTCTCTGCTCTAGTTGAAAGAATCCCACGTCTCTTTTTTTAGTAGCTAGGATTTTCATTGCAAAAAGAAGATTAAACGATTGTTTATCATCTTAGATTGCATTTTAGGAATTGTATATCTACATCATGGTGAACCTGAAAGGAAAACTTCTTAAGAAAGATCAATTGTAAAATAAATTCAATGAACATAAAAACGCTTTGGAACCTGCGAACTTTGATTCCCGGGCGAATCCTGTAAGAGAAAATTATAGTGACGTGTTAATCGAGGATTGGTCCCCCGAGTTATTTCCTCAGGATTTATGTAGAGGAGTCCATCATAAAGAATTTCATTCAACAAATCGAGAAACGAAATCCGAGTGATCCAGCTAGAGGTTTGGAACCTGGGAACTTTGATTCCCGGGCGAATCCTGTAAGAGAAAATTATAGTGACGTGTTAATCGAGGATTGGTCCCCCGAGTTATTTCCTCAGGATTTATGTAGAGGAGTCCATCATAAAGAATTTCATTCAACAAATCGAGAAACGAAATCCGAGTGATCCAGCTAGAGGTTTGGAACCTGGGAACTTTGATTCCTGGGCGAATCCTGTAAGAGAAAATTATAGTGACGTGTTAATCGAGGATTGGTCCCGCGAGTTATTTCCTCAGGATTTATGTAGAGGAGTCCATCATAAAGAATTTCATTCAACAAATCGAGAAACGAAATCCGAGTGATCCAGCTAGAGGTTTGGAACCTGGGAACTTTGATTCCCGGGCGAATCCTGTAAGAGAAAATTATAGTGACGTGTTAATCGAGGATTGGTCCCCCGAGTTATTTCCTCAGGATTTATGTAGAGGACTCCATCATAAAGAATTTCATTCTTTGACTTTGTCAGCCGACACGGCATTTACCTCCGAGGCGAGAAGTTCTTCATTTGCATTTTGACAAGAAACCGTACGAGCTTTCTTCGATGTAGCCTTTACGATTTTCGTGCTAGTCGTACCTATCACACCATCGCCAGCATGAGAGTCTTTGTTTCATTTAGGAGGAGGAGGAACGAAAAATTCCAGTCTAGGAGCATCAGGGATTTTGTCATAGAGCATGCCAGATTGAGTATAGATCAAATCTAGATATTGCGCACAAGCAATGACTTTCTCTTAAGTGACCACACCTCCCTTTGCCACATCTTCTGTGATAGAAGGTAAAAATGACTTAATAAGCCATTCAACTAACAGCTAATCAGGAACATATGTTTCTACCATTCTACGACGATGCTGCCACTCATGGATATGATCAGATATACGAGTGGCTATCATCTGTTGAAATTGCTAAGAAGCTCTGTTCCTGTTTCGTACCTTATTGGTAACTGAGAATGGGTTAAAAAGGTTGTGGCAAGGGTGATGAAGTTATCAAATGAAGCTCTAGGCAATTCAATGTACCATTTTGCTACTGGACCAATTAACATTCGCTGAAAATGGCGAAGCCTAATCAAATCATTATTGAGAGTGTTGGATGAACACCACAGATGAAATGTCATCACATGATTCGATGGGTCTTCACCCAAAATTCCATTAAATTTAGGAATATCTAATGGGAGTTTATGAGGAATCATCGGCCACCAAGGGGCATAAGCAATTGGATTGTTTGTTAGCTGATTTAGATCCAGTAACTCTAAAGTCGCCATGAAGGGCAACTGTTGATTCAGGTTTGGCGAAGCATACCCAGGATAAGATGGGATTGCCTAAGCAATTGGTCTTTGAATACCAGCATAATGCATTTGATGTTGATAACTTTGGTAAGGTTGATGGGCATAACCATTTTGATATGATTGTTGTTGACTGTTTTGAATATACGGTTGCCGATTACTCTCAAAGACTTGTTGCTCAAATCCTTGGTAAGCTTGTTGGAATTGCGGTTGTTGATATTGCACCATCCATGGTTGTGAGACCATTTGTTGTTGTCCAATACTGGCTATTTGACCAAGATGAGGGGTAATAGTACCCATTTCAACCTGGGTCACTCTGGTTAGGGAGCCACTAATGCGTGATTGCGGTTGTGTCGTGGTGACACGAGGTTGTTGTATTACGACCTGAGAAACTTGAGGTTGGCATACAACAGGCAACGATTGTACTTGCGACACTGTCACAATGGCTGGTGTAGTGGGGATATTTGACACATGTAGGCTTTGTTGCATTGAGTATACAAATCTTGGTTGTTGAGGTAGTATTGGCACCCAACCACTAGATGTAATTCCAGCATGACCCAAATTTTGTTGCAAACTCCCATATGGTTGTTCTCGCGAAGGAAACAATGAAAGGGCATACTGCCCCCCATATGGCAACAATCCAGTGCTTAAAGGAATGATTGGCCTTTGGGGACCGGCCTACCCAAATTGATACTGTTGCGAAGGATCAATTTGCTGAGACTCAACATAAGGGATTTTGAATATTATTCGGGATGAACAAATGGGAACAGACCATATTGTCGAAACAGTCCATAGATGGACTCCACCTAGCAGTTGAGAGCTAGTTGGGACAGATGGTAGACCAGCAAACATTATTGGAGTAGTCGCAAGAGGTTCTGTTGTTGCCGCATCAAATGACACAGTCCTAGATGTCGATGGTTGTTTGGACATATCTAGTCTATCAAGAAGATTTCCTAGCGATTCTATAGGAGCTTGTGAAGAAGGATATAGGGTGATCCCGACTCCGACATGCAATGGAGTACTGGATGGAGGATCCTCCACAATCTCTTCTATAGCGATCAATCCAGGTGGGAGAGGTAGACCATCAGGTCCGTAAAATATTTATGGTGGCGAAGAAGGTATAGACTTTACAGTGACAATTGTTGGAGGGGTAACACCTTCCGAAGCAGCTGTAGATGGAGCCGATTTAGGAATAAGAGAGTTTACCATTACACTAGGATCAGTTCTAATGTCCTATCGTGGCCGCAAAACTTCTTCTGTAAAGGCAGGGGTACCAGAGATGGTTGGAGTAACCAGATTCCCTGAGGATGTTCGAACACAAGTTCCAAGCAAACTAGCGGACTTTGATCCGATGAAATGAGTTCGCTTTGTTCAGAATACTTTTGTTTTCAGAGTCAAAGACGGTTGACTCATTAATCTCCACGAACAGTAGGGTTTTGATTGAATTCCTTCCACGATTTTGGATTA
>APFE030052212.1:0-34552 GCA_000404065.3 Pinus taeda | reverse complement strand
TGGATGTAGTGTTCGTGATCTTGATACAGGAAAAACAGTGATCAAAGGCATAAGAACTCCAAATAATCTATACATATTTGAAGAAGGACAACAACAATGCTATTTGAGCAAGGATGATGAACACTGGTTATGGCACCGAAGGTTGGGGCAACTAAGCTTTTCACAAATAAGGAAAGCATGAAAATACCAGGTAGTTCGGGGTGTTCCAGATATCAAAATTCCATACAACACCATATGCAAATCACGTCAGTTTGGTAAGCAAACCAGAACTAACTTCCCTGAGAAGG
Source organism: Pinus taeda (assembly GCA_000404065.3). NCBI lineage: Eukaryota > Viridiplantae > Streptophyta > Pinopsida > Pinales > Pinaceae > Pinus > Pinus taeda. The sequence continues at coordinate 34,265 of APFE030052212.1, read as the reverse complement.
AAGGATCAGCCAGCAGGCCTCTTGAACTAGTCCATACAGATGTATGTGGTCCATTTACGACAAGGTCACCTCGAGGAGAAGAATACTTTATATTATTCATTGAAGACTACTCCAGGATGGTTTAGTTAGGACTTATGAAACACAAAGACAAAGCATTTGAAAAATTCAAATATTTCAAAGCCTTGGCTGAAAATGAATCAGATCAAAAAATTAAGTGCCTCAGGTCTGACAGAGGTGGGGAGTTTACCTCAAATGAATTTTTCTATTTCTGTGAAGAACATGGAATAAGAAGGGAATTCTCTACAACTAGGACTCCTCAGCAAAATGGAGTGGTGGAAAGGATGAACAGAACAATTCAACAAATGGCTTGTGCTATGATTGATGAATCTGGAACTACCGCAACCTTCTGGGGTGAGGCTGCATTTGCTGCGGTTGTTATTCTCAACAAAACAAATGTTTGAGTGAACAACACTCAAACTCCTCATGAGCTCTGGTATGGTGAGACTCCTTCGGTAAAGCATTTCAAAATTTTTGGAAGCAAATTCTATATTAAGAATAATGATGAACATCTTGGCAAACTTGAACCTAGAGCAGATGAAGGCATTCTCCTTGGTTATTCTCCCCACAGCAAAGCATATAAGTGTTACAATAAAATACTTGGAAGAATTGTTGACATCATTGATGTGGTGGTTGATGAAAAAGGAAACATTCCTAGGCAAGTAAATTATGAAAATATCGAAGAGGATGAAGACTACCCTCCAAATCAGACTGAAGATGAAGAAGAACCTCAAGAGACACCAGAGGAACAGACAACGGTAGAAGAGAAAACTCCATCTAAGTATGTTCAAAAGAATCATCTAGAATCTCAAATCTTGGGGCAAAAGGAGGCAGGCGTACAAACAAGAAGAACAATTGCAGAAGCTTCAAGCTATTTGGCATTACTCTCCTCCACTGAACCACAAAATGTAAGAGAAGCATGCAAAGATGAATGTTGGGTCAACGCAATGGATGAAGAGCTTGAGCAGATTGAAAAGAACAACATTTGGGAGTTGGTTCCTAAACCAAAAGATAAGAATATCATAGGGACAAAATGGGTCTTCAAAAATAAGTTGAATGAAAATGGGGAAGTAATTAGAAACAAGGCTAGACTTGTTTGTAAAGGGTATGCTCAACAAAGCAAGGAATAAACGAATTTGAAGAAAACTTAGTGCTCCCTGTTGTACCAAGACTGAAGGTCATCTGAATGTTTCTTTCTCCTCTCAAGGCTTCAAAGTTCAAAGTATTTCAAATGGACGTGAAATCAGCCTTTCTAAATGGAGACTTAGAAGAAGAAGTATACATTGAGCAGCTAGATGGTTTCATTCTTGGGAATGATCCAAATCTTGTATGTAGACTGAAAAAAGCTCTCTATGGCCTTAAACAGGCTCCAAGGGCTTGGTACTACCATTTGGACAAATATCTTCATCAACAAGGATTTTCAAAAGAATCAGTAGATAGCAATCTTTATATAAAAATTGAAAATGACAAATTGCTAATACTTGTTGTGTATGTAGATGATATTATCTTTGGCAGCAATGAAGAAGCTATGAGTCAAAGCTTTGCCTTGGTGATGCAGAAAGAATTCAAAATTTCTTTGCTTGGAGAACTGAAATACTTTCTTGGATTGCAAATCCAACAAAATGAAGGCGGTCTCTTCTTGTCTCAAACCAAGTACCTCAAGCAGATTCTGAAGAAGTATGGCATGGAAGATTCGAAACCAGTATGTACCCCTATGGTTACAGGATGTAGTCTTAGTGCAAATGATGAATCAGCATCAGTTCATCAACCAACCTACAGATCTATGATTGGAAGTCTACTGTATTTGACAGGAACCCGACCAGACATCATGCATGCAGTGGGAATAGTTGGAAGATTTCAGGCAAATCCAAAGGAAACTCATCTTCAGGCAGTGAAGAGAATTTTCAAATATCTTCAAGGAACTCAAAACTATGGCTTATGGTATCCTAGAGACACAGATCTCACACTTCATGCTTACACAGATGCAGATTGGGCTGAAAGTGTGGATGACAGGAAAAGCACAAGTGGTGGTGCTTTCTTTATGGGTTCCAGATTAGTATCTTGGTTCAGCAAGAAACATAGTTCGATTGCTTTATCTACAGCTGAAGCAAAATATGTCGTTGCTGCATCTTGTTGCACTCAACTTCTTTGGATGATACAGACCTTGCGAGATTTTCAAATCACTTGTACACCACCTGTTAACACTCAGGTTGTCCCTTGGCTCCTTAAGGGATACGGCTGAGGTAACCACAAACCAATCTTTGGACTGCAGGTTCTATCCCACCTACAATCAGAGAGGGCTCTCTCTTTATAATACAACTTTGTTTAGGGTGATTTTAGGCTAGTTATGATGCTCTTGGGTTTTGTTTGAGTTTTGGTGGGAAGGATGAATGCATTCAAGTAGAGTTGGGGTGCATAGTGTGAGACGTTCAAACCATTGGGCATGGAGTCATGGTTTAGGGCTGTTGGTGCATTTTCTTGGTCACAAGAGGAATACAGAGCAGGATAGCTACACATAGAACAATATTCAGTACTGAAATAAGGGTGAAATGGAAGTCAGAGATGAAAGGCAACTAAGAATCTTTCATCTAAGTAACAGAGGGAAGGTGAATGAAATTTATCTAGGAGCATTTAACAATTCCTAAATAACAGTCATACATGGGTGAAATAGAGCAAATATGAGCCATGAGGTATTCATATTTATGCCTAAATCAGAAGAAAACATATAGAAATCACAGAAACTGAGCATAGAGTGCTGCTAGGCAAATTCTAAGCTAATCTTTCTTTCTGCAACTTGGATCATGACATATAGATCATATAACATATATAAATTGAAAACAAAGACAAGGAAGACTTATTGATCCATGTGGGAGCACGAGAATCCTGTAGTCACTCTTCAACCATTAAAACATACAACAGATAGTCCATCAACAAGCTCTTCAGCAATCTTTGGTTGTAGAAGTTCACAAATATAAAGCACAAGTCTAGAGTGATGCAACTCAACCAACCAACCTTATTAGAATGCACAGGGTGGTTTATATAGTGAAAATATCTACAAGAATCAGATCTGAGTTAAATCTGATGAAATAAGTGTCTTTAACCTAACATTTATTGAAATAAATGCACATAATATCTACTTTCAGCTGCGCTGGAGGCAATTGCATCAAAACATGGTTCAAAAAGTGTCCTTGGAGCTTTGCGCTGGCCATTTAGCGATAACTGCACCTTGGGCTCTGCAGCGATGCTCATAAGTGGCTTTATACATTGCTTCTGCAATAACTGGGTCTTAAATTCTCTTATCTGCACTTCTCAAGCGGTTCCGCTGCCTTTGGGTGGCTTTAGCACATTTAACAATGAGTTGGTGAGCCTTAATGGCTCAGAAGTGCTCCCTTGACTTTGTTCGGGGGCCTTTATTATTCATCTGCGTTGGAAATAAATATTTCCACTGATACTTTCGACTGATACTCTTTGTCGCTGCTTCTGATACTCTTTAGACTGAATCTGGGCTCTTCTTGGTTGCTAAAACACTTTAAACTGTCAAATCGCCCCCTTTATGGCCGTTGTTCGGCCAAAAGAACTGTTGCGAGGCCTTCTGCGAGCCTTAGTAATGCTATTGGCGCTTGCCAATTAATATCTGATAAAAAAGGTGACGAAAACACTGCAAAATGGCGGGGACCGGGTGCTGATGGCTTGCTGAGGCAAATACCTGGTATTTGGGAGTCAATAGGGCTTGGAGCGATGATCAATGGCCGAGGAATGACTAGTTTCCATTGCTTTGGAGCACACGCGGGCGCCAAGCTAATACATGTGAAAATGGCCCCTTCCTTTATAAAAGGCAAAAATGCCTCTTAAACGTGAAATCTCATGAGAATTGGGCGCTGAGCGATCACTGTAGAGAAGATGAGATCTGGGCGGTTGGATCCAACGCGGGCCGAGCCAACGGCTAAGATGAAATCGAAATATCGCATATTGGGGGGTCATGGAGGCAGGGAGCTCTATGTACAAATGGTTAGTGATGGGTCGATTGCCGATATCGCATCGACGATCGGGGAGGGGACAGTTCAATTAAAATATGAATGGGCGAGCGAAATGGATGCGAGCGATAAGATCTAGGCTGTCAGATCTAAAGGCCTCATCCGACGGCTGCAATTAAGTCGGCATATCGCTTATCGGCAGGGCAGAGGGCTTTGTGAATATATATGATAAGCGATGGAGCGATCGCCGATATTGGGTGGAGCGACTTAATATGGGCCGTTGATGCGGGGGCATGGAATGGATGGTAGCGATTAAGTCGCTACATCACAATCAGGGAGGACAAGGGGCGCGGGCCCTTGTACATTGCGATTGCCGATTGCCGACATAATACGGGCCGTTGATCTGAGGACCCGAATGGGCGGCTGCGGTTAAATCGTTGTTTCGCTATCGGCGGGGACATGGGGATGGCGGCCTTTGTGCATTGCGATATGCCGATCGCCGACTTAATATGGACTGTTGATGCTGAGGGCCCGAATGGGCGGCCGCGATTAAATTGTTGTTTCGCTAATCGGCGGGGCCATGGTGGTGGTGGCCTTTGTGCATTGCGATATGCCGATCGCCGACTTAATACGGGCCGTTGATGCTGAGGGCCCGATCGGACGGCTGCCAACAAATCGACATATCGCGTCGGGGAGGACCATAGGGCGGGCCTTATGAAACTTGCGATTGCCGATCGCCGAAATCGCATCGGGGCATTGTAATCAGGACATAATATGTGTAAAGGGCCATTTGCATAACTGCTTTCCCCGACGCAATATCGCGTCGGAGGGAGGGGGAAGCAATCAGAGGCATATTATTAAATCGGCCAAGGCATAATGCGATCGGGGGAAAGCTTAATGGATCAGAGAAGTGTTTCTCTGATCGGAGGAAGTCTTATGCAGTCGGAAATGGGTTTTTAGAGATTGGAGGGGGATTTTCATGTATCGGGGAGGGTTGTTAATGCATCGGAAGGGGTCCGATAGCATGAAAAGAGGGATTTCATGCTTTTGAAGGGTTTGTATGCCTTGAAAAAAGGTTTAAAACAAGGTAAGAAGAGGGTTTTTACATAGGAGGAGAAATTTAATGCAAATGAAGAGGTCAAATGCATTTAAAAGGGTTCTATGCAAGTGGAAGAAGTCCAAATGCATGGAAAAATGTCTAAGGAAGGAAACAAACGGTTCTTACTAAGTTTCAGACAAACTTAGTAATTCCCAAGCACACTTATGGTTATTTTTCAACTCGAGGGAGGGGATATGTAAATAGAGGAGCTATTTAATATATTTTAGTAGGGGGAGGGGAAATAGATAGGGATTTACATAGTAGGTTAGAGGTTAATATGAAAATAGTGAAGAGAGCACTAAGGATAGAAATCTTAGGATTTTAAAGGGGAAATAGAACTTGTAGAGGACATATGAACACTACTTAAGTAAAGAAGATATTTACCAAGGCAAATGATATAAAAAATTATGAAATTAAGAGATATCAAGCAGATCTTGACCTCTTTAGGAGAAGTTAGTGAATGTTTGGGGGAAAATGAGGAAAGGGAAGTTAGACATGCCTCGCTTGAGCTGCTCCAAATGAAAAACTGCCTCATACTTGTGATATGAATAGATTTGACACTTGAAATTATGAAATGGATCACAAATGATCATTTTGCCACCTCAGAATTACCTACCCGGCCTACTTACCTAGCACTTTCTCTTCTTTTTGGTTTGGGTACACTTGAACTAGCAAACCCGGCTTTTCAACTTTTCTTTTGGCTATCCTCCTATCTAAATCTGCCCTTATTGCATCCAGGGGCTCAGATTAAGCTGTTGAGCACCCTTGCTTCTCTACCTATCTACAAATCTGCCAAGATTAAACAATTTGGACAAATGTTTATTCTCTATATTCTAAAACATGAAATTTAAACTTAGGGAAGCCAAGATTAAACTGTTTGGCCTCCCCTTAACTGAAAAACTCTTCAAAATGGTATGATCCTTCAAAAATGGAGACTCTTTGGAAATATGGAACCTTTGCAGCATGAAAAGATGACATATTTGGCACTTTCCACTGTCAATCATGAAATATGAACACCTATTGCAATAGGAGGCTAACAGTGGCTCCACTTGGGGATGGCTTTTCCTTGTGAAAAGCCAAGAACAATAGGTCAGACTGCCTTGATCTTCAATTGTTGCTGTAAACTGAAACACTCCTCTTTTTTTGATACTATTGACTGAAGCTTTTGAATCTTTCATTCAGCACTTTCTAACTGAAATGTTGTAAAAAACAGTGTTGCCTTAGCTTCTTCTGCGTGCTTGCTAATATGCATTTTTTCCTAAGCACTTCTTTGCAATCTAGTTCAAAACAGGGATCAAAAAATGGAGCATTCTCTTTTATTCTTTTCTTCAAAACTGTGCTGCACTGTTCCAATTAATCGGACTGCTGTACAAACAAAACAAAGTGCTGAAAATAAAAGTATTTATGTACAAATATATATATTTATATAAAAATATATATTATATTAAATGTATATTATATATATCTACAATATAATACATATATATATTATAATATTATATATATATATATATATATAATTATATATTATAATAATATATATATTATATATATTATTTATATATTAAATATATATATATATATTATAATATATTATATATAGTTGCATTGTTTCTCATTAAAAGGGATCATGATAATGTTTCAGCATTCAGCCATTAACAGGGCCTTCTTCAGCTGCACTGCCATCTATGGTCTTCAAGAAATAAGTATTGTTGCCCTGCATGGCTGAAATAATAAAGGGGCCTCTCCAAAGGAAATCAAACTTGCCATGTTTTCCTTTGTCCTCTCTTTGTGAGTCCCATCTTAAAACTTTGTTGCCAACGCAGAAATCCTCAGCCTTGGCTCTTCTATCAAACATTTTCTTCAGTTTCTCTTGCAAGATCTGATTTCTGTGATAAACTTGCTCTCTTGTCTGCTGCAGATGGATTGTTTGATTTATTCTTCTTTGAATATCATTTGGCTCAGCCTAAATCTCTTGCAGCAGCTTGATAATAGGAATTCCCAGAGATGAAGGAAATCTGGCCTCCATGCCATATACTAACTCATAAGGGCTCATCCCAATGGATCTCTTGGTTGACAATCGGTCTACCCATAGGGCGTTCACAAGTTTTTTGTGCCATTTCTTCTTGTTTTCCTCTAAGACCTTCTTGATGATGTTAATGAGGCTTTTATTGGATGATTCGGCCAAGCCATTACCTTGAGGGTAATAGGTTGTAGAGTGGCCTAAGGTAATGTGAAATTTGTGGCAAAAACTGATCATTTTCTTGGATTTGAAGGCAGCAGCGTTATCTGTAATGATCTTTTCAGGGCAGCCAAATCTGGCAAGGATATTGGACTCAAGGAATTGGCTTGCCTACATGGGATGGCTTCAATCCACTTGGTGAAATAGTCGGTGGCTATTAGGATCCACTTATGCTGGCCTAAAGATGATGGGTGGATCTCTCCAATGAAGTCTAGACCCCATTGTTGAAAAGGTTTCTCGGTTGAAATGGGCTTAAGGGGCAAAGGCAACAACTTTCTTTTGCCATCGAAGATTTGGCATTTGTGACATGAAACAACGAACTTTTTGACATCTGCAAACAAAGAGGGCCAATAAAAACTAGCCCTTAAAATCTTATCAGCAGTGGACTTCCAATATAGGTGCCCTCCACAGTCCCCTGCATGAAACTCTTTCATAACACTGTCAGTTTCATTCATAGTTAAACAGTTCAGCAATATTCCTTCATGATTTTTCCAAAACAAGGCACCATCTAAGACACAAAACCTGGAAGCTTTCATCTTCAAAAATCTCTTTTTGGTCCTGGACAATCCTGGGGGAGCACACAAGTTTAACAATATAAAACAAATATCAGCATACCATGGGGATTGCAAAAAAGCTTCACTGATTTGTGGAGTTGCCAGCTCCTGTTCATTATCCAGTTGATTAATGTCTAAGGCTTGAAAATATGTTTCGAACATCAGTTTGGCTAAACCTTGTCCCTTTATCAGCTTGGTGGGTTTTATCTCAATGGCATACTCAAGGATGTTAGCAATCCACTTGCCTCTTTTGCCTTCTAATCCCTCTTGAGTTAATATGTCTTTTACAACAGAGTTTGGAACATAGCCAATCACATGGGAATATAAAATATAAATTTTGAAGTCTTTGATTGCCTTAAGAAGGGCATAGGCCTGCTTTTCCATGATTTGGTACTTCAAGGGCGCATCTCTAAGGGCTTTGCTGAAAAAAGTAATTGGCTTTTCATTTCCTTGGTCATCCTTTTGCAAAAGGACAACAGCTATGGTGTGATCAGATGCAAAAGAAAAAATGATGAAATCTTTGTCAAATTGAGGACTTGTGAGGACTGGGGCTTGGGTTAAGGCAGATTTTATGCCCTCAAAGGCTTGCTTGGCTTCTAAGGTCCATTTTATCTTGGAATCCTTCTTTAACATGTTATTTAGCATTCTTACCAGCTCAGTTAAGTTTGGGATAAATCTCCTTAGGAAATTGATTTTTCCAAGGAATGCTTGCAACTCTTTGATGTTTCTTGGCTATGGGATTTGAAGAATGGCTTGGATCCTTTCGGGATCAATTCTAATCCCATCTTTTGAGATGATATGGCCAAGAAGTTTGCCTTCTTCAAGGCCGAAGAGGGACTTCTTAGGATTTAAGGAAATGCCATATTTCCTACATGTTATGAACACTTGCCTTAGGTGCTTAAGGTGCTCTTGATCAGATTTTGAGAAAGGAGTAAGGTCATCAAGATAGACAACCAAGAAATCATGGATCTCCTTGGAAAATGCAATTTCCATGGCCCTTTGAAAGGTGGCACCTGCATTCTTTAGTCCGAAGGGCATTTTCACATACTTAAATGTTCCCCACGGTGTTGTAAAGGCTGTCTTGTCTTGGTCGTCTGGGTGAACAAGTATTTGATTGAAACCTGAAAAGCCATCTAGCAAAGAGATTCTAGATGACCCCACTACTATTTGTAGAATATGGTCCATTTTTGGCAATGGGTAGTGGTCTTTAAGGGAGACTTGGTTCAGATTTCTCAAGTCTACACATAGCCTAATCTCACCTGATTTTTTCCTTGTGGGAACAAGATTGGATACCCATTCAGAAAATCTAATGGGTGCTATAATGCCAGCCTCAAACATTCTTTTAACTTCTTTCTCAATCAAGGGAAGCAGCATAGGATCGATTCTTCTTAACTTTCGTTTGAAGGGATTTTGGTTTGGTTTTAAAGGGATGGTATGTTGAATAACTGAGGTGTCATAGGACTTCAAGTCCTCATAAATCCATGCAAATACATCTTGAAACTCTTTGAATAGGTCAACATACTTTGGCTTTTGATCGGGAAGCAAAGATCTGGACAGCTTTATCATTTTGGGCTTCTCTTCTGTTCCAATATTGTAGTCTTGCATGGCAGCGTTTAAAGGTTGCATTTTTGGCTTTTTGGGAATATCATTTGCATCAAACATGTCTTCTAATGGAGTTAGGCCAGCAAGTAGAAATTTGTCTTTCAATTCAATAATCTATGCCTCTATTTTGGCTATTTCCTCCAAATGCATCTGTTTCAGCTCTTCTATGTTTTTCTCATAAAAAATGGTTGGCTGTAGCATTTGTTTTGCTGCTTCAGCTGTTAGGGTTTGCTGATTTTGGTTTATTACTTGTTGTTGGTGATCATCCATGACATCATCATCAATGTTTAGGCCTGAAAATTCATGTTGTAATGTTAAGAAGTTGTTAATCTGTGCATCATTTTCAAACACTTGCCAGTCTTTGATATTGTTAGGGGCAGCAGGCCTGTGCTTTACTTCAGCAGTAAAATGGTGATTGGGCTCAAAAGGAAGCTTGCAAGTGCTAGAAAAAGTTGCTAGGCTGTGCGCATGCATGTTATGGCTTCTAGAAATCTTAGCAAGCTTAGATTTGGTGAAGGAATTGAGTATCTCTGTGGCAGCAAACCTATAAGCTCTTAGCCTATTATCATTAGTAACAAAGTTGCTTTTCATTTGTTGGATTAGTAGGTCGGAGTCACCTAAAATGGAAACTTTTACAGCTCCTAGAGATTTGATTAGCTTAAGGCCTATAAGGAGAGCCTCATACTCTGCCATGTTATTGGTGCATTTGAAATTCAATCTATAAGCATGACCCGCTGCATGATTGTTTTGGCTATTATGGATCCATACACTTGCCCCTGCTCCTAGCTTATTAACTGAACCATCAAACTCTAAATACCATGTGATTTCTTGGTTGTGGCCAGTATTAAGAGTTTCAGTCATTTTAGGATTGGGCGGACCTAAGTTCTGTGTTTCAGGAGGTTCTTCTTGTATGCTAGTTGCATTGATTGTTTTGGCAGTTTCTTGGCTATGGGCAACCGATTCCTCATTTATGCATGTTTCTTGTTCTAAAGCCAGAGGCTTATCATCAGACGGAGAAGACATATCATCATTAAATAAGATAAAAGAATCCATATCAGAATGGATTGAGTAAATAGGAAAGTTTTGGGGCTTTTCTTCACTACTTACCACATACTTCATCAGTGTTTCTCTATACAGCCTCTTTGGTTGCCCAAAAACTGATATAGTGGCATAAGAGAGGTCTAACTGCAAGGATCCTTGGAGTTTTTCTCCCCAAGATCTTGACAACAACATACCATACTTTGGTGGAATGTCAGCCACCACCACGTCCATTAGGATTGTTTTGTTGGGATATTGGACTAAAGACACACATAAGTCTTTGATTAAGCCTAAACACTTGACCTGACTTGAATCAAAGGAGAATAAGTCTTTGTAGGGTCTTGTAACATCAAGGTTTAGCTTTTCCATTACAGCTTTGGGCATCAAGTTGTGTGATGCACCTGAGTCAAACATTGCATTATGTAAGACTTTGTCATGTATATGTAGGCTAACATAAAAGGGTAAAACAGCTCCAACTACTGATTTGCCATCAACCTCAGGACCGAACAGTAATTCAGGTTGATCATCAAGAACATTGACATCATCCCTGTTCTCAGGCATTTGCAGCGATCTTTTAATTTGCTGTCTGTAGACATCATGTTTAGCAAGTTCAGATAGAGGGATATATATATTTAACTTAGCAATCTCTGCCTCTAAATCAAATGGTTTATCTGATTGGGTTTTTGCATTGTGAAAGGCAGATTTTCCTTTTTCAATTGGAGTATCAGTGATTATATCTTGTTTATCAGCGATTTATTGAGGTATTTCTGTTTTGGGAAGGCTTTTAGGAGTGCTGTTTGAATTTTTTTTTGAGGGAAATGATACAAAAGGCTGGTCGTTAGAGGGCTGCATGTCTGTCACATCCTCTATGGTCACCTCTTTTGGGTCTAGGACTATTTTATCAGCAGATTCTGTGAGGGCAACCTTTTCTTTTATCTTCTTGGGTTGTTTGGTATCATTAGGTTTGACATTTTCGGGCACATCAATGGTTCTTGTTCTCAGTTTGTATTGTTTGTGGACCTCATACACAGCTGAATCATAACCTTGTTTAAAGTCAAAAGACTCACCAGACTTAGTTTGGAATTGATTAACATCATGGTATTCTTGGTCTTCCTGATGTTCCTTTGATAGGAAAACTTGTTGGTCATTTTTCAAACCCATCAAGTTAATATGAGTGTCTTCTATTGGTTCACTAGATGTGGATGCCTCAGCATAGTTATCTTGAAAAGGAGGTCTTATATCATGGTCGGGGCTAGCCCTTCCAATGTTTGGATTCTGATTTTTCCTAAAATTTGGGTTTCTAACAGCATTGTTTTGCTGTCCATCCCATGAAGATTTTCTTTCAATAGTTCCCACTCTATCTCCAATATTGTGCATGCCTTAGATAATTGCATCGAGTTTTTGATCTAAGGCTGAAGGTTCTTCTTTAAAGGTGGTTCTTCTCTCAGTTCTAGCTCTATTTCTCTTAGAGATCAGGTTTTCTTCCACACTAACAGCTACATTTTGCATCTCTGCTAGGCTTTGAGGGGATCTTTCTCTTAACTAATAAGCCATGTTGGTATCAAAACCATCAGGTAATTTGTATAAAGCCAAATCAGGTGGAGGCCTTAAGTTCTATGGAATAGCATTGTAAACATTGTTGAATCTTGCACAATAGTCTAAGACAGCCTCTTGAGGGCCTCTTTTAATGGTGTCATATTCGGATAATATGTGCAAGGGGTCTTTCTTTTTCTCCCATCTATTGATAAATGTCTGATATAAGGCTTCAGGATCAACCATGGAATTCACAGGGAGAGCTCTAAACCAAGGCCTGACATCACCTGTCAAACTTTGGACAAAAATCTTCATTCTTACAGCATCATCATCTATTTCATAGTTTTCAAAGTAATCTTGCATCTTCTTGGTGTGTTGTAGGGTTGCGCAAGAGCCAGTTCCATCAAAATAAGAGATTTTAGTTTGATAATCCTAAGGCATAGCCCCTGGATTTGCTGGTAACTGCAAAGGTGCATATCTATTAGCCATATTTACAGGTATAAGTGGAACAACGGGCAAAAACGGAACAACTGGAACAGCGGTAACAACAGTGGTAATGGGAGTAGTATTTGCAGTAAATGGAGGAGTGGAAGAGGTGCTTGGAGAGGTGGATGATGAACTAGGGGAAGTAGAGGTTGAACGAAATAAAACTTTAACAGGGGTTGGAACATAGCTTGGCTGAACTGTTTCAGGGCTATAATCAGCAAAATCTTCTCTTCGCTCTAGCTTCCTGAGGTTCCTTGGGATTAAATTTGGATTTTCAAAAGTAGCTGGGGGATTTGGGTCTGGATTTGACCTTGCATAACATGAATTCTTCTTGGGAGCCAGCTTCTAACTTGATCTTTGGAATTTTCTGAAAAGAGTCCCCAGTGAAGTCACCAGTATGTTAACACTCAGGTTGTCCCTTGGCTCCTTAAGGGATACAGCCGAGGTAACCACAAACCAATCTTTGGACTGCAGGTTCTAGCCCACCTGCAATCAGAGAGGGCTCTCTCTTTATAATACAGCTTTGTTTAGGGTGATTTTAGGCTAGTTATGATGCTCTTGGGTTTTGTTTGAGTTTTGGTGTGAAGGATGAATGCATTCAAGCAAAGTTGGGGTGCATAGTGTGAGAAGTTCAAACCATTCGGCATGGAATCATGGTTTAGGGCTGTTGGTGTGTTTTCTTGGTCACAAGAGGAATACAGAGCAGGATAGCTACACATAGAACAACATTCAATACTGAAATAAGGGTGAAATGGAAGTCAGAGATGAAAGGAAACTAAGAATCTTTCATCTAAGTAACAGAGGGAAGGTGAATGAAATTTATCTAGGAGCAGTTAAGAATTCCTAAATAACAGTTATACATGGATGAAATAGCGCAAATATGAGCCATGAGGTATTCATATTTATGCCTAAATCAGAAGAAAACATATAGAAATCACAGAAACTAAGCATAGAGTGCTGCTAGGCAAATTCTAAGCTAATCTTTCTTTCTGCAACTTGGATCATGACATATAGATCATATAACATATATAAATTGAAAACAGAGACAAGGAAGACTTATTGATCCATGTGGGAGCACGAGAATCCTGTAGTCACTCTTCAACCATTAAAACATACAACAAACATTCCATCAACAAGCGCTTCAGCAATCTTTGGTTGTAGAAGTTCACAAATATACAGCACAAGTCTAGAGTGATGCAACTCAACCAACCAACCTTATTACAATGCACAGGGTGGTTTATATAGTGAAAATATCTACAAGAATTTGATATGAGACAGATCTGATGAAATAAGTGTCTTTAACCTAACATTTATTGAAATAAATGCACAAAATATCTACTTTTAGCTGCGCTGGAGGCAGTTGCATCAAAACATGGTTCAAAAAGTGTCCTTGGAGCTCTGCGCTAGCCATTTAGGCATAACTGTGCCTTGGGCTCTGCAGCGATGCTCATAAGTGGCTTTATACATTGCTTCTGCAATAATTGGGTCTTAAATTCTCTTATCTGCACTTCTCAAGCGGTTTCACTGCCTTTGGGTGGCTTTAGCACATTTAACAATGATTTGGTGAGCCTTAATGGCTCAGAACTGCTCCCTTGACTTTGTTGGGGGGCCTTTATTATTCATCTGCGTTGGAAATAAAGAATTCCACTGATAATTTCGACTGATACTCTTTGCCGTTGCTTCTGATACTCTTTAGACTGAATCTGGGCTCTTCTTGGTTGCTAAAACACTTTAAACTGTCAAATCGCCCCCTTTATGGCTGTTGTTCGGCCAAAAGAACTACTGCGAGGCCTTCTGCGAGCCTTAGTAATGCTATTGGCGCTTGCTAATTAATATATGATAAAAAAGGTGACGAAAACACTGCAAAAATGGCGGGGACCGGGTGCTCATGGCATGCCGAGTCAAATACCTAGTATTTGGGAGTCAATCGGGCTTGGAGCGATGATCAATGGCCAAGGAATGACCAGTTTCCATTGCTTCGGAGCACACACAGGCGCCAAGCTAATACATGTGAAAACGGCCCCTTCCTTTATAAAAGGAAAAAATTCCTCTTAAACGTGAAATCTCATGAGAATTGGGCGTTGAGCGATCACTGTAGAGAAGATGAGATCTGGGCCATTGGATCCGACGCGGGCCGATCCAACGGCTAAGATGAAATCACAATATCGCATATCGGGGGGTCATGGAGGCGGGGAGCTTTATGTACAAATGGTTAGCGATGGGCCGATCGCTGATATCGCATCGGCGATCGGGGAGGGGACAGTTCAATTAAAATATGAATGGGTGAGCAAAATGGATGTGAGTGATAAGATTTGGGCCGTCGGATCTGAAGGCCTCATCCGACGGCCACAATTAAGTCGGCATATCGCTTATCAGCGGGGCGGAGGGCTTTCTGAATATATATGATGAGCGATGGAGCGATCGCCGATATCGGGTGGAGCGACTTAATATGGGCCGTTGATGTAGGGGCATGGAATGGACGGTAGCGATTAAGTTGCTACATTGCAATCGGGGAGGACAAGGGGTGCAGGCCTTTGTACATTGCGATTACTGATCGCCGACATAATACGGGCCGTTGATCTAAGGACCCGAATGGGCGGCTGCGATTAAATCGTTGTTTTGCTATCGGCGGGGACATGTGTATGGTGGCCTTTGTGCATTGCAATACGCCAATCGCCGATTTAATATGGATGGTTGATGCTGAGGGCCCGAATGGGCGGCCGCGATTAAATTACTGTTTCGTTGATCGACGGGGCCATGGGGGTGGTGGCCTTTGTGCATTGCAATACGATGATCACTGACTTAATACGGGTCGTTGATGTTGAGGGCCCGATCGGACGGCTGCCAACAAATCGGCATATCGCGTCGGGGAGGACCATAGGGCGAGCCTTATGAAACTTGCGATTGCTGATCGCCAAAATCGCATCGGGGCATTGTAATCGGGACATAATATGTGTAAAGGGCCATCTGCATAATTGCTTTACCCAACGCGATATCGTGTCGGAGGGAGGGGGAAGCAATCAGAGGCATATTATTAAATCGGCCAAGGCATAATGCGATCGGGGGAAAGCTTAATGGATTGGAGAGGGGTTTCTCCAAACGGAGGAAGTCTTATGCAGTCAGAAATGGGTTTTTAGAGATCGGAGGGGGATTTTCATGTATCAGGGAGGGTTGTTAATGCATCGGAAGGGGTTCGATAGCATGAAAAGAGGGATTTCATGATTTTGAAGGGTTTGTATGCCTTGAAAAAGGTTTAAAACAAGGTAAGAAGAGGGTTTTTACATAGGAGGAGAAATTTAATGCAAATGAAGAGGTCAAATGCATTTAAAAGGGTTCTATGCAAGTGGAAGAAGTCCAAATTCATGGAAAAATGTCTAAGGAATGAAACAAAGGGTTCTTACTAAGTTTCAGGCAAACTTAGTAATTCCCAAGCACACTTATGGTTATTTTTCAACCCGAGGGAGGGGATATGTAAATAGAGGATCTATTTAATATATTTTAGTAGGGGGAGGGGAAATAGATAGGGATTTACATAGTAGGTTAGAGGTTAATATGAAAATAGTGAAGAGAGCACTAAGGATAGAAACCTTAGGCTTTTAAAGGGGAAATAGAACTTGTAGAGGACATATGAACACTCCTTAAGTAAAGCAGATCTTTACCAAGGCAAACGATATGAAAAATTATGAAATTAAGAGATATCAAGCAGATCTTGACCTCTTTAGGAGAAGTTAGTGAATGTTTGGGGGAAAATGAGGAAAGGGAAGTTAGACATGCCTCACTTGAGCTGCTCCAAATGAAAAATTGCCTCATACTTGTGATCTGAATAGATTTGACACTTGAAAATATGAAATGGATCACAAATGATCATTCTGCCACCTCAGAGTTACTTACCCGGCCTACTTACCTAGCATTTTCTCTTCTTTTTGGTTTGGGTGCACTTGAACTAGCAAACCCGGCTTTTCAACTTTTCTTTTGGCTATCCTCTTATCTAAATCTACCCTTATTGCATCCAGGGGCTCAGATTAAGCTGTTGAGCACCCTTGCTTCTCTACCTATCTACAAATCTGCCAAGATTAAACAATTTGGACAGATGTTTATTCTCTATATTCTAAAACATAAAATTTAAACTTAGGGAAGAAGCCAAGATTAAACTGTTTGGCCTCCCCTTAACTGAAAAACTCTTCAAACTGGTATGATCCTTCAAAAATGGAGACTCTTTGGAAATATGGAACCTTTGCAGCATGAAAAGATGACATATTTGGCACTTTCCACTATCAATCATGAAATATGAACACCTATTGCAATAGGAGGCTAAAACCACATATCTCCATCCTATGTGATAATACAAGTGCAATCAGCATTTCAAAGAACCCAGTTATGCATTCAAAGACCAAGCACATACCGATCAAGTATCATTTTCTCGGGGAACAAGTGCTTGAACAAAAGGTCAAGTTGGAATATGTTCCTTCTAAGGAACAATTTGTTGCTATATTCACCAAACCATTACCTAGGGAAACCTTTGAATACCTAAGGCAAAAACTGGGAGTTGTTGATGCATCATCTTGTTGTTAAATCTCAGATTGATGCTTGTACGCGAGGTTCATATGGGGTATACGGGTACAAGGTTCAGGGGGAGCATATCTAATGAATTGTTGGCATTATAGTAGTGCAGAAGGAGTAATATGTCTCTATCTGGATCATAATCAGGAGGAGCAGGTTCTTAGGGGGAGATATAGTCAGAAGGAGCAGGTTTGGGCAGCCAAATGTATATCAAGGAAAGAGTATGTCTTGATCCGCCCTTTGCCCTTGATGTCAAAGGGGGAGAGTGATTTTGGTGTTGTTGCCATCAAGTCCAAAGGGGGAGATTGTTGGCATTATGATGCATGCGTTGTACTTGATGGAAACCCTCTCATAGAAGAGCATATCACTTATATTCATCTACAGAAGAGATAAACAGAGTAAACAGGGCATCTCGAAGCAAGATGGGGCCAAGAGGAGCCAAGAGGGGACAAGAGGAGCCATATATATATATATATATATGTATATGTCACATGTATATGCCAAAGAAGCCGTTATCGGGAGCCATCGAGCCATCGGGAGCCATTGAGCCATCGGGAGCCTATCGGAGCAATAGAGGCACATTCACATATATAAGGAGCTTATCGGGAGCCATCAGGAGTGTAGACAGAGTTAACAGGAGGTATCGGGCCCATGGATGCATGCTTAATCATTATCGGGAGTCATCAGGCCATATATGCATGCTTTAACTCTATCGGGAGTGTTCGGGCACTTAAAACCCATATATATGCATTATTCAATAAACAAAGGAATTTCCCCTTTCGGCGGAAAAACACAGTTATATGTGTTAATATATATTTCGGCATATGTGGATATCGGCATTTCCCCTTTCGGTAGAAAAACACAGTTATATGTGTTAATATATATTTAGGCATATATGGATATCGACGCATCGCTAATTGGGGGTTCAGCTTTGTGCCACCGCTGAAACCTCTGATTGCGATAATATATGGACCCGATGGCATATCAAATTCGATTTGTAGTTATATCGCATCCGCAGTATATTGTGATGTATAAAGGGTCGTCCACCCAAATCCTCCGATTGCGATAATTACGCGGACCTGATAATGGCATTAAAATTTGTGTATAATAATATCGCATCTGCGGTAATCGCTCATATTATAAAGGCTTCCCACATCCAATCGCTGACAGCGATGAAGGCATGCAGACCCGACAAATATATAAAGCATGGTTAATTGCCATATCACATCCGATCCATCGGATCGGCCATTGGCAATAGGCTATGATATGTGTATGTGCTGATAGCGATAAGGAGCGGACCCGATACATTATTGTTATGGGTGTATTAAGCTTGAAGTCCACCTCTTTGTCGTTTGGACCATTTTTCATCATTTTTCTCTGTTTTATCACTTAAGTCATTACTTAAGTGATCGGTCCAAGCAATTGAGCCCCAAGTTTTCGGATCCCCGGTATTGATAATCTACGGTTTCGATTCATTGTTTTAACAAGAGCTTTGCTATATAAGAGGAAAAGAGATCGTTTGGCTGTAGTGAAGTGGAAGTTGAAGATCTTACTAAAGAATACTTTCGAAAGACTTGCGATCGGTTGGGAATTATTGGCTGAGATCTCATCGGCGCACTCTGGCATGATTGAAGCCTGAAAATCATATATTCGCAGGAGTGATATGGTGCGTACACCCGTAGTGCAGAAGACGGTGCAAGCGCATATTCCCGCATATCAAAAGGCACAGGCGCAGATATTTACAGATGTTTTGGTGAAGCCACAATCCCTGGTAGAGATTTGTTTCTGCCTTTGACGAATCTGCAGGCTTTTGGGCGCGCAATATTAAGTTTTTCCTCTGTATTGATTATGTTTAGCCTCTGGGTGCACAATAGTATGTATATCCTCTGTATTGGGTTCTGATATCGGCATAACCAGCCTTTGTATTAATGGGTGACTAGATTGGGTGGATAACTATCATAATATACTTATATGTATATTGATCTGGTGCTTGGGTGATTCTGAAGATTTGTTATACATTGATCTAGTGCTTTGGTAATTCTGAAGATTAGTTGATTCTCATATATGTGATGACCACTTGATCTTCTTGGATCCAGTCTAAAAATTAATGAAACATGGTCCTTAAAAGAAGTAGGGGGTTGTAGCTCCCTTCCAGGAGAGACTGGAGAACGAGAGAGAGAGTTGTAGCTCTCTGCAGGCAGCAGCCTACATACTAGTAAAGGACTACACCAGTACAAATTCATTGTAAAAGAAGTTCTATTTGAAACAAGATAGAGACATATTGCAGCAGGTGGTTTTCACCCACATTGGGTTTCCACCTTATATCTGGTGTTCCTTTGTGTGACTATCTGTTTTTGCTGTTCTTGTTCATTATTATTTAGTACTGATATAAAAGTAAATCATCAATATCAGAAGAATAATTTAAAGTATAAATCTAGATGGTTTATTGAAAAGAATTTAAATAATATTGATTCACACCCCCTCTCAGTATTATTTCCAACATAATATTATAAAAATAGGAATTAATAAACCCAAGGGATTAATACTATAAACACAAGGGATTATTAAACCCTATTTTTACAATGTTGAGAGACAACACTGAATAAATTACAATGTAATGTAACACTGCAAAAATCAGTATTAGATCAATTTTCATCTCATGATAATGTTTGTCACAATACAATATTAGATAGTCTTTTGTACCATGCAAACATCAGAATATGAATCCCTATTGTTTTGTCAAAATTTGACATTGAAAAAAATTGTGATGCACTATAAGGTTCCAACAATGATTGTCATATCACTTTTCACTGAAACAATGTTCTTAACTATTAGAAGCCTTGGTTCATTTTCCATGTAAATAAAGTAAAACCAAAGTCATGGGACACGTATTCCAAGTTGAGTGGTGGGAAAAACATTATAGTGGGCATCACTTGTGCTTTACTTATGGCTATGGAGATTAGCAAAGGTATTGACAAAGGCAAAGAGGCATTAATTAGCATTTAAATTATGAAAATAAAGGAAAATAGGAGAAAAGGGAGATGAAAAGACACAAATGTGCATGAAAAGGAAATAAGAGGAAAAACTGAAGGAAAATGAAAGAAAATGAGAGATCAATGATAAAAAGGCTTCAGAGAAAAAATCATTATTTTTTTGGTATAACCTTTTGATAGTTTTGGAATTAAGTTGTTGTTCATTCTCTTATACACTCTTGCACACTTGGATCATTTTTGAAGAATTCTAGGAGCACTCTACTATTCACTTGGATTTCGAGAAAGAAATCAAAGTAAAGAAATGAAGTGCAAAGGTGACAGTGGATCAACATCTACAGCTGGATTGTTTTGTAGGTAACAGGTTGTATATGTGATTTCCTTACTGGTTTATGGATGCATGATGCATGCATATGATTTCTTGGCTATGTTTTGTCATTGGCATGGATATTTTCTTGGATTGATATTGGTTTTAGCCTTACCTTTCCATTTAATGGATAGCCATGGTGTTGTGGGATTTCCACTTGTTTTTCTAATTGGAGCTCAGATTCCCTACGGTTGTGGGTTGGAACAAATGCTCCGGAGCATTCGAAGGTTGTGGGTTGATTTATTAGTTCTTAAAGCTCTAGACAACTTGGGTAGACACTGATTTGGTTGATGTTATTGATTTCTAGACTGTAGAGGTGGAATCACTATGGTTGAGGGTTGAGGTGGTTTGGCTTCTGGAAGCCCTGGTTGGTTTTGTCTTGGTTTTTTCCATAAGAACCTACATTCATGCTTGGAATATGGAATGGGGGTGATTGGCTAAAAGAGAGATTTGGTTCTACTCAATTTATGGTTAGGTGGTACATGGAAGTCCCTGACTTGGTTGGCATTTCCATATGTTAATAAGAGAAAGTTTTCTCTCAAGATATATGGGAATTTGTACTGATTTTGATGGTGACATTATGGATGATTTTCCATGGTTTCTACTCTGGTTATTTTTTGGTTATATGATTCCTTTGATTTATGACTCTTGTCATGTTTTGATAACTTATTGTATGTGTTATCACTTAAGAATCCTAATGCCAAAATGTCCCATGCTAGCCTGATGATAAAGGTCAGTGTTAGTCTTGTTTTCATTTTCCTTAGAGTCTGAGTCTTAGGAGGTCTTAAAACAAGCACTCATTCCCATCTATTTTTGGTCACCCTCATGCATCACTGATCTCATAGCCATGTGTCAGTTTCATTTATGTACCATACAACCTTTTTGGGTGATTGTGTAGAGCATGTAACCACTCTGAGGTATTTTCGCAGCGCATTAACCTTTTAGCAGTTTTGCAGCGCAAAGGTCCATTAGGTGATTACACAGCGCAAACGGTCCATTAGGTGATTATGCAGCGTGAAAGTCCTTTAGGTGTTTTCGCAGCGCGATAGGTTTTAGGTGATTTCACAGTGCATTATTCAAACATTACACTGACAGCGCTGCGAAATCAGGGATTCGTGCATTCCGCAGCGAATCTTTCCCAACTGTCAAATCTATCAAATTAACTTATGCCTACAGGTCATTCATTGTCAGTTAGGCACTCCATACATCATCTCCAACCGCTTACCTTCATCATTGCAATCACCAGGTACATTGGTACACATGAAACACAAGTTCCCAAAAAAGGCAAAGTATGCTCAGTTTTTATGATGATTATAGGCCTTGCATGAGAGACAAATCTACTGCATTTCAAGTTGAAAACATCATCATTCAAGCGAGGAAGTTATCAAACGAGACAGCTATCAAGTGAGGCAACCATTCATAGAGGCAGAGTTTGGAGTTTGAGCAGCACTAGCGTTTCCAGCCTACAGGTCACTGAATCTTCATGGAGAGATCAACAGAAAAGAAAGACCATAGATCAGGCAAATGTTTGAGAAATGAGCCTGAGGGTTTGGAAATAACCTTGAAGAACAAAGAGGTAGAACAGGAATTTAAACAAGCTGGATGTTGGAATTTTTGCAAGAAGCTCCAGGGAGGACATGCACAAGTGACTAAGGAATTTGCGCTAAATTTCACAGGGCTAAACTCGAAGGTTGGCATGTTGGAATTGCTGGTATCACCAGACATGATAGCTACAGTTACAGAAATACCAAGAGGACAAGAAAATTGGTTCAAGAATTTCAAATTTGACATGAACCCCTGCAAAGAATTTCTAAAGCAGCAGTTCATTAACTCAGATTTGAGCAAGTCTATTCCTAGAAGTTGTGTTAAAGAATCATATGCTCAGTTGCTTACCTGCATACAGAAGTATCTGACCTATGAAGGGAGATATAACAAAGTGTATTCATACCACTTTAAACTGCTGTTGCATTTTACAGGGAAAACATCTATTGATCTACCTTTTTACTTGTTTCGCAGCTTAAGTAAAATGTGTGATAAGGTACAACTGAGAAAGGAAGCATGTGAGTCTTCACTATTCCACCATGGTTTGGTTAAGTTAATGGTTCTGCATGAACCTCAAAAGATAGGCAGAGACTGGGACACATTCATATTCATGTCCGGTTTTCAGAGCAAGATCGGTCTCAGCCCTCTATCGGCCAAAGAACCTTCAACAGCAACCAGTCCTCAAGTAGAAGCAAGAGCTAAGAAGGTTTCAAAGTTAAAGGCAAGGAAACAAATTGGAGAGTCTACCAAGCCACTGACTATTCAGGATACACCTCAGCAGTCAATTAAAGAAATTGTACATGAATCAAGCACCAGAGAAGGAGTTCAAAGAAGAAGGACTAGAAGTCAGGTGGCAAAAGAAAAGGGTAAGTCAGTGGCTATTGAAGAAAGTCCTGTGTCAAAGGGAGATTTAAATGACTTATTGCAAGCCATTGACATTGAAGAGTCCCATGTAGTTCAAGCTGAGTTGATTGAGTCAGATAAAGAGACACCTAAGAAAGTTAGAGCATCGAAGAAACTAAAATTTGATGAGCAAGTTGAACAATTTGTTTTCAAGCCCAGGAGACCCATAACGAGGAAATTCAAACAAGTACAGCAATTACCACCAAGGGTAGATGAAACAGGGGAGGGGACATTGCCTCATGAAAAAAGGGATAAAGGCAAAGCAGTTGCCACTCAGGAAGAAGATAATGTGGAAGAGTTAAAGAAGAAATTGGGATTGGCAAACCTTGAAATTGCTAGATTGAATAAAGCCGCTAGAAAAATTTCAATTAAGGAAGCTTATTTCAACCAAATGCAAGCTCGGTGGGAAGACCAAACATTTAAAATTCCCAAGGTGGTTGATTGTAATGTTCAATTCCTTACCTGGACTATTCCTGCTATAAAGGAAGCTCAATTTATCAAAAAAGTCAATAAAAACCTCAGGTCTGGAATCATAATCATGAA
The DNA here is from genome assembly GCA_000404065.3 of Pinus taeda. NCBI lineage: Eukaryota > Viridiplantae > Streptophyta > Pinopsida > Pinales > Pinaceae > Pinus > Pinus taeda. Next base: position 10,775 of record APFE030052212.1, on the reverse strand, counting down.
GAAACAAATAAAAGATTTAAGGATGCAGTTGAGCCAGCAAAAAGAATCTCCATGAAGAAATCTCACTACAAGTAAGGCTATGTCTCAAAGTTTTAATGATTTTGCTTTTGTATAATCCTTCTTGAAAATCAAACATCCCATTCAGTTTTGGAAAGTCTTGAAACAGTTGGAAGCATGTTCTAACAGCAAAAGTGCTCAACTAATAAAGTTTTGGGTTGAAACTGTGGTTTTTAAAACAACTCAGCAGTTTCGTAGCACGCTACAAAACTGCTGAAGGTAATGACTAAAGCTCAGCAGTTTCGTAGCGCGCTACGAAACTGCTGAAGCTAAATAGTCTATTTCAAATTAACCGGTTTTGGAATATGAGCGGGAATTTGGAAAGGGGAATGTCTACAAGGTATGAAAGGCATCAGCTAAAGCGATTTAAGGTTCAACCAGGGCAAGACAGGTGGATATAATATATATTCGAATCCAAATTTAAGATTTTTTCCATGAAGTGAGCATATTTACCACACTGCAGGATATGTGAAACAATTTGCAAGAATTTTGGCTTTCACGCATGAAAATAAGGGACAGCACATCCAGCACGTGGCAGTCTACTCCATTTTGGGTGACTACAAGATAAAGGATATAATTCATTGGATCCGAACATCTTATGGCAAATAAAAGGCCGATAAACAGGGATAGTTTCCTATATATCAGGGAGATGGAAAAGAAGTGACAACGAAGACCAGCATGGAGCCTTAAAGATCCATCACAACCAAACTAGAAGGGAACCAGGTGTCAAAGAACGAGGATGATCATAGACCAAAGTTGTTATGGAATTAGAGTCCTACTTGATTTAGATATCTAGAAGGTCTAGTTAAAGTTTGTTACATTGAATAAGCAGTTAAAAGTTAAACAGGTGTCATTAGAAGTAGTTCTCGAGTTCCCCTAATGTTTAAGGAGGAATCTCAGTTAGGTAGAATAGAGATTATATATAGAAGAAAAGGAAATGTAACAAGGGTTGGAAATTTAGTGAAAAAAAACTCTGCTATTGTGCTATGTATATGACTCTGTTTTAAGTAATACAAGGCTTGATCTTACTTCTCAGGAATCAGAAAGATTTTATTGTTCAGAATGTTGTGTATTATCCTCTATTCAGTGTTTTTAGTGGTATAGATTTGTGATTACTTAGAAATCACTGACAGTGTTCTAATTTCCTTCATATATTTATAGACTGTGTTGTTCTATATGTTTTTTGGTACGTTCTGAATAGTTGAATTCCAAATGCCCTGACTTTTATGTAAGGTTGATGTCATTGTTATTTTGAAACTGATTTGACTCCATAAGCCCAATGGATACCTTATAGTTGTGTTTCCACCACTCATATTTTTACCTTTGTTTCACAAGAGTTAGCCATCTTTATCATAATCAAAGATAAATTATCCTTTGAGAGAGCACTCTCTGGTTGGGGAGGCTAAGCCTCAGCCTAAAGCAGGTTTGAAATAGTTACTTGAAGTCTTCCTGGTCTACAGCCTTCCAGGGTCTGATTTTGAGATAACAGTATGGTTGATAAATGCATGGGCTAACAAGTGTTGTTGCAACTAGCTAGAGAGGGCATAAAGTCATCTTGCTAATTATCTGGTGAGCTTATTGAATTAGTGAAAAATATGTATTTATGACCTACAAGTACTATGTCCACAAAGTGGTTGTATAAATGCGTAATTTGAACCTCCATCTTTCTGAGGTCGTAAATTTGGTATATGATCTCCATTTGACTATCATTATACCTCATTTTGAAGATCTCAAAGATGAGGCCAAAAGGAAAACTTAAAGAACACATTTTGGCACTTTTTTACACTTTGTGTTTTCCCCAAAAATGTGGTTTAGGCCATCAAAAAAACCTTAGAAGTTTAGAACCCAAAAAAATACTAGAAATAGAAAGCTATGTTAAATTTAAGGAAACAATACTAAAAATAAATAGTGTTGGGTCAAGTTAGGCTGATAATAGTGTGATGATGTGTCTTTGGGTGTTTGCAATTAGTTTTGGACATGTGGACACCGTTTTCGATAAGTGCATCTTGGAAATTGGGTCATGCATAATAACTCTCATCTAATGTTTACCCTGGTGAGCCAGTTAAGGTGGATAAATATGGGGTGACATGTTACAGGGTGGTATCAGAGCAAGGTTGCATCATTGGACCTCGGGGTGAATGTGATTATCATGCTTGCATGTTAGTTGTCATTCATGTTTACTATGCATGCATTTTGATGGTTTTGGTTGTCATGCATGTGGTTTTAGTGTAGTTCTATGTTATCATGCATGATGTTGATATGATGTCATCATATGTGTGTGTGTGTGTGTGTGTGTGTTGTTCTAATCTAGACTGATTTATCCAGACAAAATATCCTCCCCTAAAATACATTGAAGTATAATTTTGATTATGTTTCTATTTGTTTATCTAACATGGCATGTTTGCAAGAGATAGAAGACCCAAGATGACTAGAAGAACATTGGACTACAGTTCATGTGACTCTCCTTATAGATCAGATGAACAAGAAGAAAATGAGTATTCTCCTTATATAGCAAATACATTGAGAAGTTTGAGGAAGAAATTAGGAGTTACAAGAAAGACAATAGCAGTTTGATTAAGCACAAAAAAAGCTTGCCAGAGCATAAGAAAAGAAAGAAAAAGTTAATGTAGTCATCCTTCAGAGTCTTTCATATTTGTAGAAATATGGATATAGTTGACTAGGACATGGGTTGGATAGAGAGGACACAGTTAGATATGGAAGGTCCTTGGATACACCTGACAGGAGGGGTAGTGATTATGGATTATATTCTAATTTTGGTTCTAAGAGACATCGTCACCATCACCACCATAATCCTCATAGGATGCGTGAAAAGCAGTATTTTCCAGAAGAGTTCAAGAAATCCAAGGCTCCTACATTTCATGGAAATATGAAGGCATCAAAGATACAAAATACTAGTTGCTTGGGATGAAGAAGTTCTTCATACTACATAAGTATTAAGAGAGCATGAGAGCTAAAACAAATACCTTTAGTCTTAAAGGGAAAGTAGACATCTGGTGGGAAGATGTGAATAATGTCAGAGGAATTCAAGAAGATGAGTTGAATTGGAGTGAGTTGGAGAGACTCTTCAAGAATAAGTACCTATATGAAAGGTACTATGATGACAAGGAAAAGGATATCAATGGGTTAAAGATGGACTATGTGACCAATGATGAGTATACTAGCAGATCCTTGGAGTTGTTGAGGTATGTGCCTTACCTCTAGGAGGAGAAAGAAAAGATTCAAAGGTTCATTATTGGGTCTCCAATAGCATTTAGAGACAAGATTTAGTTTGATGAGCCTAGATCGCTAGAGGAATCCATAAAGAAGTTGAAGCATTGCTATGAACAATCAAAGTACAAATTTGATTCTAAGAAGGATTACAAAGGGAATGAGAAGAATAAAGTAAAGTGGGCTAAGAAGCGAGGAATACTTCCAAATGTAGGTGACAAGGAGAATGTAGCACTGCACAAGAATTTCAATGAAGTTAATAGAATACATGGGTATCAACCTAAGGATTAGAACAAGGGTGATGGTAATAAACCCTTGAGGTGTTAGAATTATCGTGGAGAGCATCACAAGAGAGATTTTCCACAAGATAAGGGTGGCATACCTCAGTTTTATAGTGATCATGAGGCACAAACAATTGGATACATTGGTAATAGTATTCCTTGGATCTATGCAACAGTGGATAATAGACTAGAAAACCATCAGGAATCTATTATCGAGATGGAATGTAATATTCATGATCAATTTGTTTCTATTTTGTTTGATCTTAGATCTAATTATAGTTATATCATCCCTAACCTGGTGGATAAGTGTTGTTTGAATAAATAAGTGCTTGCAAAATCTTAGTTAGTGGATTTGGCTACAGGGACCAAGAAAAGAGTTAGTCATTAGGTGATATCTTGTGCATTTAATTTGAATGGAATGCCTACATCAACACATCAAAATGTGCTCTGTTTGGGTTCATATAGTATTCTTTTGGGCATGGACTAGTTATTCCTTCACATGGCTAAAGCAGATTTCTATGATAAATCTATTGATTGCATGGATGATGATGGGGAAAGGATAATATTGTAGGGAAAGAAGAATCCTATATCAGTGAGAATGGTCACAATTGTGCAAGTAAGGTGCAACCATAGGAAAGGATTCTTATTATTTGTAGTGCATATTTCTAGTGACAAAGAGAAGGATGTTAAGGATGACGAAGTCCGAAGGAGGTACCTTTTTTTTGTAGCAGTTTTAAGATGTATTTCCTGCAAATATTCTAGAGTTACCACCTCATAGGGAAGTTTATTTCTTTGTTGATTTGATGCCAGTAGCAACACCACCATAGAAGGACCATTACAGGATGAGCAATCCAGAGTTAGTGGAATTGAATTTGTAGATTACGTAATTTTTTGATAACGGATACATAACGCCAAGTGTATCGCCTTGGAGTGCACAAGTTCTTTTTTGTGAGGAAGAAATATGGTACTCTCATATTGTGAATTGATTATACATAGTTGAACGAGATGATCAAGAACATGTATCCATCATCGAATATTGATGACTTTTTTGGTTAGTTAAAGGCAATAGAAATGTTCTCAAAGATTCATTTCAGATCAAGATATCATTAGGTGTGAATCAAAGAAGAACATATCTACAAGATTGCATTCAGTACCAGGTATGGTAATTATTAGTTCATAGTGGTTCCTTTTGGTCTTACTAATGCTCCAACTAATTTCATGTGTTTGATGAACAATGTGTTGCATCCTTATCTAGACAAGTTTGTAATAGTGTTTATTGATGACATATTGATATATTCCAAAAATGAGGAAGAGCATGCAGAACATTTGGAAGTAGTATTAAGATTGTTGAGAGAGCCTAAGTTGTATGCCAAGCTCAGTGAGTGAAATTTCTTTCAGACTAAATTGCATTACTTGGGACATGTTATTTCAAAGGAAGGGATAATAATTGATCTAGAAAAGATTAAATCCATAATGGAGTGGCCAACTCCTAAAAATGTGATTGGGGACAGATCATTCATGGGACTAGAAGGTTACTATAGGAGTTTCATCAGGAACTTCTCAAATATTGGCTATCCTATCACTTCTTTATAGAGGAAAGGAAAGAAGTTTGAATGGATAGAGGAGTGTGCAAGTAGCTTTGATTAGTTGAAGAATTTGCTTACAAGTGCTCCAGTCTTAAAGATTGTGGATCCAAATAAAGAGTTCAAGGTATGTATAGATTCTTCCAAGGAAGGGCTTGGTGGAGCCCTGATGCAGGAAGAGAACGTGGTGTGCTATGAGTCAAGGAAGATGAATGAGCACAAGAAAAACTATTTGACTCATGATATTGAGTTGGAAGCTATTATTCATGCATTGAAGATGTGGAGACATTATCTTCTTAGTAGGATGTTTTTTCTACTAAGTGATCATAGTAGGATGAGGTGCTTGTTTGACCAACCTAATCTAAATGTTATGCAAGCTATATATTAGGCTACCCTTAGAGAGTTTGACTTCGAGATCACATACATCAAGGGAAAGGAGAACAAGGTTGCAGATGCTCTGAGTAGGAGTGTGTAGGTAAATCATATTTAAGTTATGAGCTCTTGTGGGGGGAATTTGAAAGAGAAAATCTTACATGCAAGGAAGTATGATGAGAGGCACCAGCAGCTAAAGTAGAGATTACAATAGCAAGGTGAAGGTGATAAGGATGAGGAGTATTCACAGCAGATGTTTTGGTCAGATTCAAGAACAAGATTTATGTGCCGAATGATAGTGAGTTGAAGAAGCTTACCTTGACGGAATTTCATGTCAAGCCATATTTAGGACACCTAGGATACTAGAAGATATTGACATAAACTACGAAGTTCTAACATTGGCAAAATTTGAGGAAAAAATTAGTTGAGTTTGTTGTTAGATGTTTGGAATGTTAGCAGCAGAAGGCTGAATGTAAGCACCCAGCTAGTTTGTTGCATCCAATTCTAATACCATAATGGAAAGAGGAGGTCATTTCCATGGACTTCATTACAGGTTTGTTGAGGAAATTTAGACATCATGATTCCATTATGGTTGTGGTTGAATGGTTAAGCAAGGTATCACACTTCATTCCACTGAAGTCTACAAATTCAGTTAGTGACATAGCTTAGATCTTCATGAGGGAGATAGTGACATTTCATGGTGTTCCTAACAAGATCATATTAGACAAAGATGCCAATTTCACTTCCAATTTTTGGAAGCAGTTGTTTGCAAGCTTGGGGGTAGACTTAGTTTTTAGTAAAACTTATGATCTGCAGACAGATGGACAAACATAGAGGGTAAACAAGAATCTTGAGGACATGTTGAGGATGTATGTCATGCATTAGCAGAGTGTTGACAATGTTGGACCCTCCAACATTTATTGAGTCTCCCCGATATGAAGTCCCAGTTAGACCTCACACCATCTGCTGTAGGAGTCCCATTCGGAATATGGGTTGATCACTAAAGTAGTGGGTGTTAATGATGTGTCTTGGCTCCAATAACGCATAGAGTGTTGCAATTATGGCTTTGATGAAATAAGTGTGTGACTCTATGGAAGGTCAAGTGCCTTACATGAAGGGTTCTAACATGGGAGAAGGGAAAGGAAGTCATCCCCTTACAATCCTGTAATAGTACGTAGCTTAAAAGGAACACACGAGCATAAAGACATCACAAGATATCCTGCGAAGTAGTTCCCAAGTTAACCGTGATGAAAATAATACAACAACATGCATTCAACAAGATTCATACTAATGCAAACGAAATGGTTCATAAGCATTATCATAAGTTAAATACAATACATTGCAAAAATAACAAGAATAGTCCTATTAAATTTGTAACATATGCATGAAAATGTTCCATATCTAAGCTTTTATTAAAGTGAAAGTTCCAATCATACATATACCATTTACGAACTACTAGCCCCAATAGTGGAACATAGATTTCAACACCTTATTCTCCAAAGAAATATACACCCTCTATGCTACGAAGAATCCAAGGCTCTCAACAAACTCCCAAGCTCCTGATTGTAAGCTTAATCCTATCCAAAAGCTTACCTCCCAAAACCCCTTTACATGAGTTATGAGGGTATATTTATAACAAGAGGGGGTGACTCTTCGACACCTCTTTGTGACTCTTGGACTTCCCTTATGAATATTCAACTTCTTTACAATATGACTCTTCGATTACATCATGAATGTTCACATTCGACAATTGACACTTGGAATTTCACTTACAAATTAATTACAAAATAATATTACAATGGACTCATACCCATATAAGACAAAATTGCGTAGATCCAACTAGACAACTTAATAAGACAAACTAGTTAAGCTTGAGTTTGGGGAAACTCCAGGTCAGCAAATTCCACTTGATGTCTATTGGTCACATAACATTGCCAATCTTGCTACTATGCGATGACATCCCCAAACTGTGAGATGTGTTGTAAATAATACTTAGAGGGGGGGTGAATCAGTATTATCAAATTCTTTTCAATTGATTTATTCTTCAGATATTGATCCTTAGTTTGTATGTCAGTACCATATAGTAATGAGCAAGAACAAGAAAAATAGATAATCACACCAAAGAACACCAGATATAAGGTGGAAACCCAATGTGGGTGAAAACCACCTATTGCAATATGTCTCTATCTTCTTTCAATTAGAAACTTCTTTTATAATGATTTTGTACTGGTACAGTCCTTTACTAGTACGCAGGCTGCAACCTGTAGAGAGCTACAACTCTCTCTCGTTTTCCAGTTTCTCCTGGAAGGGAGCTACAACCCCCTTAGCTCTTCTTCTTTGAGGACCACGTTTCATTAATTTTCAGACTGGATCCAAGAAGATCAAATAATCATCAAGTACATGTGAATCACCCAATCGCCTTATACAATCAACCAATGAATCACCCAACTTCTCAGAATGATGTAAACAGAAAATTAATACCATAAATCTAAACCCAGAACTCTACAGCAATAGATAAAAGGCAGTCAATAATTATTTCAAAAGGGGTCCGCAACTTCACCAATAGCATCCTGTGGATATCCATAGGTCTTCTATGTCTAGATTACACAGCACCGCACTGACCCTTCTGTGGCTCTGTGTACCTCTGTGCAGATCCGCACCTGCACTGTCTGCCCAATAGTGTACCTCCGCACCTTATCCTTCTAATTCTCTACGTACCTACACAGCTGCGCCGTCTGCTATACTGCGTACCTCCACACTTGCACCTTCTTCTACGCTGCATACCTCCACACCTGCGCCTTCTGCTGTGCTGCATACCTCCACACCTGCGCCTTCTGCTTCGTTGCGTACCTCCGCACCTGCGCCTTTTGCTGCGCTGCATACCTCCACACCTGCGCTGTGGATCGCCTGCAGACCTCCGAATAGAACCAAATTACCAGACCACCAATGAGCCACAGATTGTCAGATCTGATCATGCACCAAAGAGATCATGATAGATCCACCTTAGATTTCACCTTGATTCATATCTAGCTTCTCAAATAGATCACCCAAAATTTCAAATCTTAAGATGTTCAATTTCCACAAGTGTCTAGCCAAATGATCTCCTTTCCTTTTTATAAGCAAGCCCTTACTAAAACCATGAAACAAAACCATAGAGAGCCAATACAAGGGACTCAAAAACCTGGGGCTCAATAATTTAGATATTATACCACGGACCAAAACCATAGGATCATGAACGACGGGCTAAATACCAAGGGCCAAACATAAGAATTCCCACGTCTGCGTGCTTTTCTGCATTGGAGTGAGTGAACTGGGGTCCGCACCTTCTGAACAGAGCACCTGCGGGTATGTCCGCACTTCTTGGTCGGTGTACCTACGGGTCCGCAGCTTCTCTTAGGATCACCTACGGGTATCTTATTTTCTATGATTTTGAGAGCCTGAACAGAGATTTGCCACTTGAGTGAGTTGCCATCAAGTACAACACCAACTTGACCTTTTGTTCAAGCACTTGTTCCCGAAGAAAATGGTATTTGATAGGTATATGCTTGGTCTTTGAATGCATGACTAGGTTCTTTGAAATGCTAATAGCACTTGTATTATCACATAGGATAGAGATAGGTGGTGTACAAGTGATTTAAAAATCTTGCAAGGTCTGCATCATCCAAAGGAGTTGAGTGCAACAAGATGCAGTAGCCACATATTCCGCTTCAGCTATAGATAAAGCAATCGAACTTTGTTTCTTGTTGAACCAAGATACTAATTTGGAACCCATAAAGAAAGCACCACACTTCCGGCCCAATCTGCATCTGTGTAAGCATGAAGTGTGAGATCTGTATCTCTAGGATACCATAAGCCATAGTTTTGAGTTCCTTGAAGATACTTGAAAATTCTCTACACTGCCTGAAGATGAGTTTCCTTTGGATTTGCCTGAAATCTTCCAACTATTCCCACTACATGCATAATGTCTGGTTGAGTACCTGTCAAGTAAAGCAGACTTCCAATCATAGATCTATAGGTTGGCTGATGCACTACTGCTGATTCATCATTTGCACTAAGGTTGCATCCTGTAACCATGGGGGTACATAATGGTTTTGCATCTTCCATGCCATATTTCTTCAAGATCTGCTTGAGATACTTGGTTTGAGACAAAAAGATACCGTCTTCATTTTGTTGGATTTGAAAACCAAGAAAATATGTCACTTCTCCAAGCAAAGACATTTTGAATTCTTTCTGCATCACTAAGGCAAAGCTTTGACTCATAGTTTCTTCATTGCCGCCAAAGATAATATCATCTACATACACAACAAGTATTAACAATTTGTTATTTTCAATTTTATATAAAGATTGGTATCTGCTGATCCTTTTGAAAAACCTTGTTGATGAAGATATTTGTCCAAATGGTAGTACCAAGCCCTTGGAGCCTGTTTAAGACCATAGAGAGCCTTTTTCAGTCTGCATACAATATTTGGATTATTCCCGAGAATGAAACCATCTTGTTTCTCAATGTACACCTCTTCTTCTAAGTCTCCATTCAAAAAGGCTGATTTCACGTCCATTTGAAATACTTTGAACTTCTGAAAGCTTGAGAGAGCAAGGAACATTCGGATGGCCTCAAGTCTAGCAATGGTAGAAAAAGTTTCTTCAAAGTCTATTCCTTCTTGTTGAGCATACCCTTTACAAACAAGTCTGGGCTTATTTCTAATTACTTCCCCATTTTCATTCAACTTATTTTTGAAGACCCATTTTGTCCCTATGACATTCTTATCTTTTGGTCTAGGAACCAACTCCCAAGTGTTGTTCTTTTCGATCTGCTCAATTTCTTCATCCATTGCCTTGACCCAACATTCATCTTTGCATGCCTCTCTTACATTTTGTGGTTCAGTGGAGGAGAGTAATGCCAAATATCTTGAAGCTTCTACAATTGTTCTTCTTGTTCGTACATCTGCCTCCTTTTGCCCCAAGATTTGAGATTCTGGATGATTCTTTTGAACATACCTGGATGGAGTCTTCTCTTCTATCATAGTCTGTTCCTCTGGTGCCTCTTGAGTTTCTTCTTCATCTTCAGTCTGATTTGAAGGGTAGTCTTCATCCTCTTCGATATTTTCATAATTTACTTGCCTAGGAATGTTTCCGTTTTCATCAACCACTACATCAATGCTGTCAACAATTCTTCCAAGTCTTTTATTGTAACACTTATATGCTTTGTTGTGGGGAGAATAACCAAGGAGAATGCCTTCATCTACTCTAGGTTCAA
>APFE030052211.1:0-11982 GCA_000404065.3 Pinus taeda | reverse complement strand
CCTGGTCTTTCCTTTGCCAAAAATGCTGATAAGATATGTACAATATAGTCTCAAAACTATCCCAAGAGTCCAACCATTAAAATGAATAAGAAGATACATAATATAGGCAAGCTAACACATTTCCTTGCCTCTAGGGGTCAAGCTCATCATTTTAGGAGTTGTTTCAACCAATTCTAAACAAAGCACTAGAGTCCAGGCAGTCAAAACAACTTGCCTCTATAAGCTAGGAAACCAATTCATTCATTAAATGTTTTGCCTTTTCATGAATGAATCTTCTAGAAGAGATAAATAAGTGTCATGTCAACATAAAATTACATTAATTACATCAAGGACGATGAAAAATCCCTTCAAAAGTCAAAACTAGTCAAATGCTGCGTTTTCCTGAGTTGTAGGTGAAAAACTGGCAATTTTCCCTCATGCGTAGCGCGCCATTTCTCTACACGTAGCGCGTCGTTGGGCCCACTTTTGGGGCACGTCCCGGCATCCAAATGAGGCACAAGTGGGCTTGTTGGAAAGGGTTGGATGTCTACTTTCCAACCCAAGTGGAATTTCTCAATTTGGTGCTCATTTGCCCCTCCAAAAAGGCAATCTCCCAAGACTGCTTCCTGTGTGTCCAAAAAGTGGCAGAATGTCATTTTTTGCATGTTTTTTGACCTTTTGGGGGCTCAAAACCTGATGAAATGTCTTGACAGTGGCTAAGCAGGTGTATTTTGTCATGGAAAATCCAAAAATGCTGACCTTTTGTAAAATGGACCTCGCCATCTTCAGGGTAGCGCGCAGTGCGCTACGCGTTGAGGGCAAAAACCTGTTTTTGACAAAAAAAAATAAATCAAAATTGACCAAAATTGCTCCAAATTCTCTGAATTTTGAGCTGAGGGTGTATCATTGAGTGCCATGCTCCTTCAAGGAGGTTTCAGCCAAAATTTGGAGTGGATCGGGCCTTTTCCTCCATTTTAGTGCCTTGGCCAATCGTCCTTTAAGTATCTTCATTTTTGCTTTGCACACATGCATGCGGGCCCAATAATGATTTTTCATGTGTCGAAGCAAATCTTTGTCTCTATTGGGTTTCACCAACAACTTTTCCAAGTGAGGGTTCACCCGGATGAGCATTGATTCCCGATCAATAGGTGTCAAATCACCGGGTCTCCTACGGGCCAATTCCCGGTCTTCACGAATCTTCTGCTGCTCATAAAGTTCATGCTCATATTCCAACTGTTTGTTATGCTGCTCTAAGTAGTTGATCACCCATTTTTCCATTTGCAATTTCTTGTGCAGCGACTTATTCTCGTCCCTTTGCTCTTGGATGATCTCCTTGAGCTCTGAGGTAGGAGAGCTAGCATCAACATCAATGATATCCGTGTCCTGACCTCTTGAAGGACCCTCATCAATCATGGGCCTCTTGCCCCTGTCCTGGACTTGTACCTGTGCTAAAGAAGATGGCGAGACCCCTTCCACATGATGTGGAGATAATACTCGCTGTGTCGATGAAGTCAACGAGACCCCTTCCACCCCGGGTGGAGATAGTACTCGTCGTGCAGCTGCAAATAAGGCTCCGGGGCCTTTCTGATATGTCACATATGCTGAAGCATCAACATGCTTGGTCTCATGAATGTCAAACTGCTGTGAAGGCCCTCCCTCAACATGGACAATCTCAGGAGGTGGGTGTGGCACCGTGAAGAAGTCGCGAGAAATGAAATCCTCCCATGGAATACCCTGTTGTGCCAACTGATGCATCCCTATGATCTTGATCAGTGCATAATGATAAATGCTCTTGTGTTGCTGTACTGGACTCTTCCTTTGTACCAAGGGCACCATCCTCCCTATATTTCGGCACATGAAAAATGGAATGTTCATCATTCATACCCGTGTGAAATGCATCAACAAATGGATATGGTACGAATATAGACGTGAAAATCTTCCCTGACAAGTGAAATAGCGAATAATGAGCCTCATCAAAGGTGCATACTCATCCCTTAGGAATCTGAAGGGAAAAACAGCAGTTAGGTGTCTCATACATCTAGGTTTGATATATGGCTCATAATGAAATCTGTCTAACTACTGTTGCTGGTGCTTGTTCCACTTCTCTCCAACATTTGGTATCCCGGTTGCTTGAGCAACAATCTCGGGTGATAGTGTGAAGTCCACTCCTGCAAGGTTCACATGACCATTGTTCAAATGTAGGACAAACAAGCGGACTAATTGTCTGTGATGTTGAATTTGTGAGATCCTCTCACAATACTCAAAACATGATAGGTACCGAAAACAGGTCACTGCAAGTGGACAAGCTTGCAAATGAGCCAAAGAGGTGGGCTCCTCCCTGACATGCCGACCACCTTTACCACCCTTGTGATGCCTCCTTGGCACCTCTATCTCCGGTGTTGAATCACAGTCATCACTCTGTTCATAATCTGATTCGGTTTCTGACATGGTTTTGGAGGAAAAGTGACTGAAATGTAATGCTGACTTTGCACCCAATGAACTGCTGTTTGACTTTTTCAAATGTTGTCACCAAGGGGACAAAAAGACATGGGAATTGTTAGGGAAAGGGGAACATGAGGGAATTAGGGACAATAAGTGGGATTTTAAGGTGAAGTAGGGTTTGGGAATTTTAATAAGGTTTAATGATTTTAGTAGGGTTTAGGGATTTTAGTGGATTTTAATAGGAAGATTATAAAATTGCATGGGAAAATTTTAAGGAGAATGTTGGTGAAGGTGGGGGAAAAGAAGAAAGAAAAAAAAAAGGGATCAATAATGGGTAACCTTGGACAGCAAAATACTTTGAAACCCTAGCACAACTAAGTCTTTAAATTTCACACAACAATGTAGGGTTTCAACTTCAAATTTTCATGGCATTTTTAACATATTAATTTCTCATTCATCTTGCCAAACCAAAACTAGCCATGGAGGAGAGGCCTACCTAAAGATTTCTTGAGAGAAAAAAGGATTTGGTAGCTTGCTGGCGGTTTATTGGGCGAAAAACCCAACGCGTAGCACCCCTCTGGTGTGTAGCGCCTGAGTAAAAATATACTGGAAAAGTCGCGCTGATGCGTAGCGCGCCCTGGGTGTGTAGCGCGCCTCAGCTAATGCGTAGCGCGCTCCTGAAAACTGCCCAATTTGCTCAATGACTCTTGAAATCGCCTTTGCAAGGATTCTCTTGGCTTGTGAGAGGCAAATGAGTTGCTAATGAAGAGTGATGTGCTTTTATAGGCTCCCTTTTGATTTTTATTTGCCCAAAACCCACTTTGTAATGTTTGAATGTTGACACTTTTTGAATTAATTAGCTTTGACTTCTGATTTCCTTTTTTTTTTTTTTTGAAAAAATTGGTTGAAATGATGATTTATTCTGAAAATTTTTGCAGAGATGGCTTAGGAGATGCTTTGGCAAAGGAGACCAAGGCTGTGCTTCAACATTTGGAGAATTTGAAATTTTGACAAAGTTTTACAAAAAATGAGATAATGACCTTTGTTTTTTCAAAAACAGAGTTTTGAAAACAAGGTGAAAATTTAACTGTACAATGATGAGAATTATTGAAATGATGCTTTATGAAGGACATCCCTCTGGCCTGCTGGTCCTTTATGACCTCTCAAGACAAAAATTGACTCAACCCTAGACCTAAGACCTCAAAATTTAAAACAAGATAAATGACCCTTTGAAGATTTTATTCGCTCAAACAAACCTGAACCAGCAGTGCCAAACAGGAGGGGAATAAAAGACACAAACTCCTCCAGCAGAGTTATGGCATGCCTAACGGAATGCAACATGATCACACTGATGGGACACCTAATTATGAAATGCAAAGAGCTTTGATCTCTAATGGAGGGCTACGAGACCGACTCTAACAGAACTCATAAGCAGAATTACCACACTTCCCTTATTTGTGCCTTTGAGAAAGGAAGACAAGGGAAATAGCCAAACTACAAAGAATAATTTTTTTCTAGAGGGGGAGGAGGACATGGAAGACAAGAATGGAGTGAGAAGAGAAAGCCTACCATACCCCTGGAATGAAATAAGCTACTACCTTATAAAATACAAATCATGTGAAGGTAGATATAGTGTAGTATATGGATACCACTTTAGGCTTCTTGAAGAATTAAGGTTTGGAGCAGATACACCTCCTCACCAAAAGCTCAGCATACCCTAGTTCCTTCTTCAATCCCTGATAGATATGAGCATAAAAGTGAAGGAATGAAACTACCAACAGCTGGCCCATCATGGATTAATTAGACTCATCATAGAAGATACCCTCTACAACCTTAGAATTCCTATCACATGGGAAACTTTCAAAGACATACTGACAAAGGAGGATATAAAAGCCCTCATATATGACAAAAGCCTTACTTCCAGTGAAAGGGATGAACAGGACACTGAAACAGATGAGGATCTAGAGAGGGATAAGGAGGAAATAGATGAGGAAGAAGAGGAAGAGAAAGAGAAGGAAAGTGGTGAAGAAACAGAAGAAGATGCGAAGGAGGAAACTAATGAACAAGGTGAAGAAGAGGAGAAAGACAAAGATGAAAAGGGGAATGGAAAAGAGGAGGCAGAAGACAAGGAGGAGTCACCTAGGGTGTCTCCAGAACTCACTGAGAGAGAGGCAACAACTTCCCTCACTACCCTTAGCACCCCTATCAAACAAAAAGGCAAAAGACAAAGATAAACACCATTATACTTTAGAACAAGAAAGAGTACAAGGATAAGGCATGGAAAACCTCAAACTCCATCCAAGGTTCCAATTGTTATTGAAGAATCACCTAAATAGCAAGAAAAATAGATCCTCTTATTAAAACTCAAGGAGAAGGATCCTCAGCACAAACCTCCCCTAAGTCTCCTATGAATTATGAGAGAAGGCCTGTGACTAGATCTACCTCATCCAAGGGAAAATACATCCTACGGGATACACAATAGGACCTACAGGAAGCAAAGGCAATCCTACAAGAAACTCTACCAAACCTACAGGAAACTTAAAAATTGGATAAGGGAGTATGCAGCAAGAACCAAAGAAGGAGGACCCAGATCTAAGGGAACCTAGTCCTCAACCTAACCTTAACTCCTACTAGAGAAGTATTGAAGGGGGGTAGGGTCATTCCGCAAAAAAATTCCATCCCATTATTCCTTGAGCTTGAGAAAGAAAGAGCTAGAACACATATATGGATGCATATTTCCAAGTCCAAGGGATTAGAGAACATGGGGCACATGGAGGAAAATATCAAAGAGATGGGCAGAGAACTAATAAGCCTGAGGGATAGATAGGCCATAATGACAACTCAATTGGAGCCAGAAAATGCATGGTTGAAAGGACAGCTATAAGAAAAGAGAATCAATTGGCAACCATGTCCAGTCTATCTTTAGAAGCAATCTAGTGCAGGATGCCATCTAAGTCCTATGAATTATACCTTAGGGAACAGTGGTTGCAGTTCCAAATCAAGACCCAGCACAGAGAGGCACTATGCCATTCCAGGATTATAGACAATTCATTGATGTTTGTGATCAAAACACATTGGAGGATAGGCTAAGATGCTTGAGTTCTACTTGCATTACATGGCCTTGATAGATCTGAATGTATGGGACCCTAATTCAAAACTAGGGGATTTATAGTTAATGGCCTTGGCAGCATGGATGAACCATGAGCAAGAAAAGGCTGCAGAAATGAAGAAGATATTGGAAAGGGAATGAACACCTCTCATGATAAGAGTTGAGTAGTCAAATCCAATGGCTATCATCATCACACATAATTTAATTGCAAACGATCCTCAACTTGTACCCAGGTATCTTGTTGCCCAAGGGCAAGCAATTACACATTTTGATGATATGTTTAGGCTATTAGGGGATGACATCATGCAAGCTTACCAAAGGAGATGGAGTACTCTTCCATACAATTTGAAAATCAGAGAGTACCAATCCCCTCAAAGAATGAGAGAAGCATTGAACAAGAAACCCATGTACAAGAAAACCATCCAAAGGCTCAAAGCCAACTTGATTGGCTTGAGACTCAGTCCACCACTACTTTTGGGGATGTTAGAAGGAAGGAAGGAAGAGGAAGAAGTAAATTAGTGGGAGGAGATAGAAAGGAAGGCGGGAATCTATGCTCAAGAAGAGGAAACCACAACAGAAGCATGGGATGTCAGGGAGGCCTCCAGGGCTATGAAAGATATGGATATTGATTGAGTTGCTCAAAGGATGAACATCATTTTTAGTAGGGGGGTGATGATGAGCCTCATCAGTGGGTAACTATATGGAGCTTAATTCACCTCCTAGCTTAGTCAAATCAACTCTTCTCACAATTTATTACATGTTTTTATTATATTTGTTTAATGAGATGAGTCAAAGTGAGATATTATGCGTAGTGGACTAATGTGCATTGAATGCAAGTTTGTGAGACAAAATCAGGGAATTTTGGCAAGATTAAAGGTTGAAACTTGAATGGGACAAGGAAGAGATATTGTAGGAGGTAAATCCTCCTCATTTACTCCTCCCTTATTCAAATATTCCTCCATCAATCACACTAGCTTGGAGTACAAGAAGCCAGGTCATGAACATCAAAAGGAAACCGAGCAAGTGATAGTCAAAGAGTTAGTTCATCTCGAGTTTGGGAGCCGAGCCTCCCTAAATTTAAGGAAATCATTGGATACTTTAGTTGTATAAATAAAGAGGCCTAGAGCCTCATTAGGATTCGAATTTTTGCTGTAAAAACAATAGTTATTTTTTAGCTCCTGACTTGTGGAATACATTGCTATGTAATTTTCTATTTTGATAATGAGAATGAGCTTCTTCTTAATCCAGCACTAAGTTAACTCGGAGAGCTAAAGCTTTTGGGTTAGGACCCAACCCTAGTGGAAAAGGCTCCTATTCTTGTATCTGTATGCTAGGATTAATTTCATAGATTCATGGTTAAATTGCCCTTAGACGTATTTCATTGCAAGTAGTGTAGATTTGATTAGTTTGTTTATTAGTTTGCTTCCATTTGTGCTTTACTTCAGTAGTAGGTTAGAAGGGATAAAAGGAGCATTAAAAAGCTGTCAGTAGGTGTATTGGCCTCAGCTATTCCTTCAGGGATCATTATTTGAGGAAAGGACCCCTATGCAACCCCAAAAAGACAAAATTTTACTTTCTCATAGAATTAGGACTTTACTCTACCTGAACCAGCATTTGATTAGTTTGCAAGTGTAGGATTTAATTACCATTTCTTCCATCTTCAGTATTACATTAGATGTCATCAACGACTTCATCTTATTCTGCAAATTTTCGTCATGCGTGAAGTAGACAACTAGCTTATTAAACTCTATTTTTTTGGCTTATTGAAATTCTTCTTGTTTACATGATTTTTGGGAAAATA
This sequence comes from Pinus taeda, assembly GCA_000404065.3. Classification (NCBI taxonomy): domain Eukaryota; kingdom Viridiplantae; phylum Streptophyta; class Pinopsida; order Pinales; family Pinaceae; genus Pinus; species Pinus taeda. The sequence goes on along the minus strand of APFE030052211.1, from coordinate 4,651 downwards.
TCAATGTTTGATGCAGTAAAGGAGTTTGAAAAGAAAAGGGAGATCTCATAGTCAGCTACCTCCTCCCAACTTCGTCCATCCACGATCATTCCTTGGTTTCACTAAGACCCTCACCAAGTTCATCATTTTTCAAGGAAACATCTCCAAGCATGTTGAGCAAATCCAACCATCTCCCAATCTTGGTTTCGAGTTTTGAGTGATCCTAGGAATTTTCTCACTACATTCCATCCACCAACCACCTTCCCTAAGCCTTCCATAACCTTCAACACCCATTGTTTTTCTCTCAGTTGTATCCTGTAGAAATACAGGGAATCCTGTAGGTTTTTAGGACATCCCGTAGGTTTTCTTGTAGTGGCCTTTTTTTAGGCCGAATTGAGGGAAAACCTATAGAAAGCCACACAAGGTCACCTAAAGGTATCTCATACCTTCCAACCACCCACCAGCATCCCTAATCCACCTACCACATTACCAAAAGAGATTAGCTTTCACACTTTTTTTTCCATAAAAAGAACAAAAAGAAAAAAAAAAAATTAATTCAGTCATTTACGTGCATAGTAGTAATGTATGATGTCTTCAACTTCCATGCTTAGGATAGTAGAATTTCATACATGTTAGCTCGACATTGTTTTAAAGCATAGCCTCTTAGCATTTAGATAGGAAATGGTGTGTTTTAGCATCAGATTTCAGTCTTTTCCCTTACTGTAGTAGAAGCTCTCTCTTAGAGCATATTTCTCTTTCCCTCATTAGGAACCAAGCTTCTTCTGAATCCATAGAAGTTTGGCTTGAAAACCCCTAGTGGTCTCTCACAAGCTAAACAGTGACAAAAGGAAGAACCATCACTTTTACTTGTGTATATAGCACTGTCACCTCCAAGTTTTTACGAACCTTGTGTTGATAAAGTAAAGTTGGTAGCCCTAGGAGTTGGGGCATTCTTGTTGCAATACGGGTTCTCATCACACATCCTTTGCAAAAAAACAAAAATGATCTGGATCCTCACTTCCTAATCCCTTGAAAACGGGAAACTTCATGGTATTCGACATGTCAAATGACGATGGTGGTGGAGGTGGAGTGGGCGAATGTGTAGGTTGTGGAGGTGAAGGTGGAGGTGGTGTGGAAGGATGATTTATCCGCAGAAAACCCTATCTTATCACTCAACTTTACATCAATGAGCATAAAGAACCCTTTCTGATTCCTAATTAATTGTGTGCTCTGCATCCATAATCTATAGATACTTTACATCTTTTTACCTCAAAATTTGGGCTTTTGTCCCAAAACTGACCCAGGGGACCCCATCCTAACAACACAAAATATACTTCAGATAGAATTGTTCATGGAAAACCCTTTTTACTTGCACAATTAGCCCTTTTATCTTCTCATATAATTTTATCCTTTGTCAATTACATGCACCAAAACAACACTTAGAACCTGTGGTTTTCTTAGATGGGATCAAGTAACCGTTATTCCACTCAATATTGTGGGATAATACCATTATATGAACCCTTGGTATTCTTTAACCTTAATTTTACATCCCATACACACTTTTCCTTCTGTACAACTATGTGTATATGTATACGCGCCTTTTATTCTATGTACCCATGTGTATACGTGACTTGGACTAAGTTAAACAATGTATACAACTTAAAACATTCTCTTTCCTCAATTTCTCCATTCTAATCTGATTCCTTTGAACTGTGATGCATTCTATCATATCTGTAAACACATCTTGTTCACTTTCAACCTTATCATTCTTCTAAATGGATTCCATTTCATCAAATAGGATGTCATCAAGGACAACTCATTAGGTAGGTTGCTTATCAAGGACAACACTAACAATCTCCCTGTATCAAACCTTTGACCATCATTTTGTTCTTCTATGCCATTACTCTGTTACCTCTGAATTGACCTGTTACAATGTGAGATGCCATCATACATCACTTTATCATTTCTAAACTGACCTGTGAATACATCTAGTTATCATATATGTGGGTTTCCATCAAGGACAACACATGTACCATAATTCCAAAAACACTTAGTGACACAACGCAGCCCATCCAGAATGCATAAGACATACTTTTCTTGATGCAACAACCTTCATGACAAAAGTGCATGAAGTGAGTGTGAAACATGTCTATATGATGACAACCACTCATGTGCACATGATTTCCTTTCAAGCAAAACAACATTCCCTTTACATGAAAAATAACAACCCCTATGCCCAAACATGACACATGTTGCATAAAGACGTGAACAATGATAACTCTTAGGATCAAGGAGGGGAGCTTGAAATCATCAACTTACCAACAAGCAACCAAGGATGATTGATCGTAGGATCCAAAGTAGGCTCTGAAATTTGCATGCAAGCCAAAAATTTTTAGGGTGGTTACAACTACTACAACATTGGCGACACACTGGTAGAGCTTCAGCTCTCTGTATGGACCTTATTTCATGAAAAAAGAGTCTAATCCTTCTAGAATATTACTTGACTCTTTGATCGTGATGGCTTCCACACTAGTTTATGTGAAAGATGTAGTCCCTTCCATTATCTTGATCGGTTAGCACACATTCCAAGCCAAGTCAACTTGGTTGTTCCTATTGGGGATGAGGGGTATATTGATGCACAAGTAATATAACTGTCAGAGTTTAAGTTTCATCTCTAGTGTTGCTCCACTGCCAGCAGGCCTGGACAATAGCCCAACAGATTCAGATAGGAACACAAGCATCGCTCTACTGCCAGCGAGCCTGGTCAATACCTTGACGAATTTACTTGTATCACCTATTTGTGAAGGAATCCTTTCTCTTCTTTCAACTTATTCATTTTTTATTTATTTATTTTTTAAGAACTGTGCATAGGCACTTATTTATTTCAGAGGCAGAAGAGAGATCCTGACTTATTGAGAGCAGAAGAGGTTTTTCCTTTAGAGAAGTATGTTATGTATACCTCTAACATACTTGTTAAGGTTTCCTCCTCACCTTACTCTACTTGACCGAGTTTCCAAGGGTTAACCCAAAAGAACCGATTAGAGTAGGTAGTACTAGCTAACAGTGCAAGTGTTGTGTTTTCACCAAGACTCACTCTGAACATAACATATTTTCCATCAAGGCATCATCGACTAAAGACAATAAGTTATTCATAAAGAGAGAGAACAACAGATAACTAGATGTTGATAGTTGTACAATTCCCCTTAGATTTTCCCAGCTTGTCTCGAGACCCAAACAAGGTTTGACGAGAGGCTAACCTACAAGTACAAGCAAGCAAAGAAAACAAAAATCAAAAAGTAGAAGTAAAGTGAAAGAAAAAAGGTAAGCAAACAAAGCAAGCAAGAAAACCAAACCCAGTAAGCCAGTAAACAAACATGAAAACTAGAAAGAAAATCAAAGCAAGAAGTAATGATTACTCCTACTCCTACAGTAAACAGTGCATGGGTCTACTCACGTGAAGTGGTATTTCCAATGTAGCCACCGATGAATTGGTTGGCCAATGTTGGTCAAGGCATGAAAAATATGCATGTAAACCAATGAACCAAAAAGATAGATCAGCAAAGACTAATGAGCTTCAAGTTCTAAAACATCCATAGAAAAGAAAAGAGTGAATACACAAGATAGACATTTTGTTGACTTAACATGGTTTTGTGACACATTGCATGTAGATGATAAGAATGCACACTCTCTCGACTACAACAGAAATGCAAACATAAGAAAGAGAGACAACTTATTCCTTGCAAGTGTTCTTGTTGTGTATGATTCCTCTAGGGCTTGAGAGATGGGATCATGTGATTCGAGTGGAGGAACAAAAATTTGTGTTTTGGGTTAATATTCAATGCATACATATGAGTGATGAGGAGCCTTAGGTTTTCACAAATTTTCTGATCGGAAGTGGAACTAACCTCAGGACAATGAGGGCCTGACATAACCATTAGCTCAGGCTGAAGTGACTCAACAGCCTACGGGGTTTCCACTTCATCAATAGATAGATCATCAGATACCAATGGATTAGAAAGACTAACAATGAGTGAATCAACATCGTGATCAAATGAAGAAGTAAAGAGATCACAATGACGATGATCAGAAAAATCGGGATGTTCATCGAAATCCTCATGATTTAATGAATCGTGCAGAGGGGTTGATGAGAAACAAGGAAGTTCACCCTCTGTGTTTTCAAAAATGACAGATGACAAATGGGATGGATTTTCAGAGGAATATGTGTCCTTTCCACAATGTAATGATAGGCTGACATTCGGTGTGTCATGTGAATGATCAGAAGTAGAAACATCTAGAAATGAGTTTTCACAGGGGAGATCAATAGTGGCATAATCACAAGGGATGTCAGGATAGAGAAGATGAGGCGTGGATGGAAGGGAGTCATCATTCACCACAGGTTTTTCTTCTGATTCCCACACACACTCATCATGAATGATAGCACAGGTTGGTTGCACAACACCAACTCTATTGACAGCTTGATCCTCATTCGAAATAAGTGTGGAGTCCTGAATGGAAGAAACAAAACAGTAGAATATGGAGGATCAATGGAATACGGTGATGAAGGTTGAGGGAACGAATCCACGTGACAACCAATAGGCTTGCAAGCCAAATCTGTGCATACATTGAGAGTAGGTGGGTGAGAGGATGTGACAGTTCAACATATGTGCATGCA
>APFE030052203.1:0-11238 GCA_000404065.3 Pinus taeda | reverse complement strand
GCTTTTTGGTGAACATCATACCTCAATTTCTTGAATTCTTGAATTCAATTTCTTGTAATAACATCAATTTCTTGAATTCCTCATATACCTTGGGGTAGGAATCATAAAAATTGTGCCTAAATAAAACAAATTCAACAAATTTAGGAAAGAAGATCGTAAAACTTAGTAACTATATATCAATAAAACCTTCTTAATGGAATTAGTAAAGATATGCTCACAAGATTCTAAAACTAATTCATTTTTATTAATTTAATTATATTTTTTGAAATGGAAGCTTTATTGTATCATTGTAAGGGAAAGAAATTTATAAAAAAAATAAAGGAAAAAAATAAATTCAAATTAAAAATTAACAAGAAAAAAATAACTATGATTAATAGAATTAGAATTGAAAATGGAGAGAAAAATGGCCATAAAAAAAAGACAAAAAATAGAAGTAAAATTAAAAAAGTAATAAAACTATAAAAATAAAAATAAAATTATTGGAAAGTGTTTTTTAATTGTTTTTTCTTCTTTATAATTTGTCAACTAAAATTTAAAATATGGAGAAAAAACTATAATTCATGAAAATAGAAACTATAGAAAAAGAAAATTAAAAATAAAAGATAAAAACGTTAAATAAAAAAAAGTAACTAATAGGATAATGGAAGTTACTAAACAATGATCATAATAAGACCTCAATCAATAACCTTACGAATAAATAAATTTAAATAATAATAATTCAATAACAAAAATTGAATTCCGAATGTTCAACTATGAATAAGAGACAAAAAAAAAAATTGGTCAAAGACAAATTAATACACACTCAAAGATAAAATTGAATGTGTAATACCATGTTGGTGACACCAATCATAATGATGTAAATAATGATTATTTATTTATATTGAATTTGAATTATTGAATTATTGAATTTTAAAAAAACTAAAAAAATAAATAACAAGTGAGCTATTTTAACATTTTGTGTTTAATTTTTTTGTATGTATCATAAAGGAATCCATCAGCTTGACACAAGTAATACTAGTAACCTATGTCATGATTATTTATTTATATTGATTTTGAATTATTGAATTAAAAAAATAAAAATAAATTTATTTTAACGTTTTGTGTTTAATGATTAACAAGTAACTACTAGTAATCCTCTAGGGGTCTATGACCTAGCCTCCTCTCCATAAACCTCCTCTCCAAAAACTAGGTCACAAACAGGGGGATTTGAACCTTGGATCTCTTAGTTTTCACATATTTCACATTACTTCAATTAACAATTAAGCTGCCCCCAACAATATTTTGTGTTTATGATTAACAAGTTTAGAGAGGGATCTGAACCTTGGATCTCTTAGTTTTCACATATTTCACATTAATTCGATCAACAATTAAGCTACCCTCGACAACATTTTGTGTTTATGATTAACAAGTTTAGAGAGAAATTTGTGTAGCTCTCTTTAGTTTTCAAAACTTAATCATTTACGAAAATCAATGCTATTAGAAATATTGTGATATTAAGATCTAGCGTGAGCATAAGCAAAGCATTCTAAGATAAAGTGTTTTTCATTAGTGTAGATGATTTTTGTGAATCTCATTACTTGCTTGTTTGAGATGATTCTTTAGGATTCCAAGGATCTCACCACAAGTGATTAAATAAATTTTTGCATTAGGAACTTTGAAATTGACTATGTTAGGTGTTCATATAAAGTGTTAAAATTTGTGATAGGTACTATTGTGTCACCATTATGCAAGGTGTAACCATTTGTGTCACCACATTTCACAATCATTTACAAAATTCTTCAAATATCCTTCTTAAGGAATTTCCTTACCACTTTGTCCATTTTGCATTGGATCGTATGAGATACTTATCATTAATGAGGATCCCACTTGGTGAAACAATTCGTTTCAAAAGTTGCTATTGAATTTTGAGTCAATAACTTAACTTCCTTTATCTTTTTTCTAGATACTCAAATGGAGTGAGCATGTTATGTTAATCACTTTGTGACTATAAATATGATATTTGTTCTCTCTTGTGGACCACCACTCCTCTTGGAAAGATGTGTTAAGGAACCTATTGAGGAAAACCTCTAACTCAACTCAAGAGAGTAAACACCTTCCAACCTTATCCATCAAAGAAGGAAACTTATAAAATTAATGGAGTCTTGGTTGTAGTAGATTCTCTAATCAAGCTTTAGCTTTCCCAAAAAGATAAATCAAATTAAGTTAAAAAATGAGAAAGACATTATAACAACTTGTTTTACTATTGATCAAGAATCCAAAATGTAACAAAATACATGTGCATTATTTATTTTTCCTTCAAAGCCTCATGCACCCCATTCTTGCTAGACTTCATATATTGAAATGAACACAAAATAAATGTAGAAAATTAATTGGGCATTATTAACATTGAAAAAATGCACTATGTTTCTCTAAGAAAGGATTTGTATCATGAACCAACCATGATCCTTTAATTATCAAATTTAATGATCCTTTAATTGTTGAATCATAAATTAAATTGATTACCAAATTTTTTCAACCTCACTAGCCAAAAAAGCAATTGATCAGAAAATGATCCTGATCCTCCTATATCTCTCTCCAAATCAAGAAAAATCAAGAAAAACAAATAACCCATCAAATTGATCTAGAAAAAATGAAAGTTTTTTAGGGAAGAACTTTAAATGGAGGTGTTGACAGTGTTGGGAATCTATCAACCAAGGGGGTCTCACCGATGTGAAGTCCCAATTAGACCTCACACCGTTCAAAGTAGGAGGCCCATCCAGAATATCAGCTCGAGTGCCATGTATTGTTGTAGATTTGTCTTGGCTACAAAGTTTAGCACAATAGAGTAATACACATGTATTTTTAGATCAGCGAGTGACATTTCCTTGTGAAATATTCAATTGCAAAAAGTATCAAGGTCCTTATATCGAAAGGGAAGATAAAAGTGGGCCCTTTAAAGATAATTAATAGTATTAATATAGAAAAATCATACGAGAATATACATATGAATGAATCATTGATCAACCAGCGAAATAGTTCGCATGGAAGCAATGATTATTAAAGAAAATACAACACACCTTCAATAAGATAAGTACCAAAGCCATCGAAATAGTTTAATTTCCTTAATACAGATGACAACAACATGCATCACAAACATTCAAAGAATAGTCTTACAATATTCACGACATATGCATGAAATCGTGTTGGCTCAACGAGCTTCTGAATTAAGTGAAAGCTCCAAGATACATCAAGACAATCAACACCACTATCCCAATAGTGGAGCATTAGAGCTGTCACTCGTTCCTCCAAAACAACTATCTTCCTCTCCAATGCTTAATAGGAGGAGCCAAGGTGAAAATACCTTTGCATAAGTTATGAGGGTGTATATATAACAAATTGGGTGACCATTCACCTCCTTGTGACTCTTGGACTACCCTCATGATTGTTTGATTTCTCTATGAATCTTTGACACCTTCATGACTTTTCACATTCTATGGATGACTCTTAGACTTCCACTTTACATTACATTTTGTCTTTTTCTTTTGATATTTACATCATTACATCCAAAAGATATGTGGAAAGACACATCGACACACATGAAATTGTGGTGACACTTACATAAGTTACAACTTGACAATGATAATATGGACTTCATGATATGGCGGTAGTGCCAAGTTGTTCTACTTACTTCTTTGTCTTCAATAAGAGATGTATTCAATACTTCATCTTCATCTGAGATATGATTTGTTCTACATATCCACCCTCCAAAGGCTTGTGAATGAGTATGGTGTCTTCATGATGTCCTAATCTTTGATCTTTTGTTGTACTCTAGTGTTCTTTCATCTTCTCGCTTGATGACCATCATATCACTTCAGCTCCTTAGCTATCTTCTAGCATGGTCTCCTTCTCCTTTTCTTCCATCATCATCATATCATGATAAGATAGAGTACTTGTAACTGAAAACCACTCACGACAAGGCGAAATCAATCTGAAAACTCTTAATCTAACATGTTTCATGAAATCATTTATTAGGGTTGGAACAAGCTGACTGATTAAGCGACTGAACTATGGATTGCACAGTTTTAGAGGATAAGGTTTGGGATTCATGCATGAGACTACGCAATGTGTAGTTCAGGATGGACAGGGTCAAAGGATTGTGTAGTTGAGGGGCTCATGAGCTTAAGGCTGGGGCTTGAGGTTTTTGATTGCCCAATGCACATTTCTAGAAGGACTGACTCAAGGAACTATTCAGTTGAGGAAATAAGGAGGTCAAGCTTGAGGCTTGAGGCTTAAGGTTTCCCAATGCACATTTTTAGGAGGCTAGGCTATGTGACTGCGTAGTTGAGGGCTCAAGAGCTCAAGGTTGAAGCTTGAGGCTTTCATAATGTGTACTTCTGGTAGGAGAGCAAGCTGGGGGATTTTGTAGTTTAGGGGTTCTAGGGCTCAAGCTTGAGGATTTAGGTTTGAAGTTTCCCAATGCATATTCCTGGAGGGATAACGATATCATATATTGTGTAGTTGAGCAGTTCAAGGAGTCAAGCTAGAGGCTTGATGCTTGACATTGTGCAATGCAAAGTTGAGGCTGACTAGGAGGCGATGATTACACAATTAAGGAGGTCAAGGTTCAAGGATGGATACTGTCATTGAGTAGTTTGTAGTTTTGAGAGGAAAGGCAATGGATTAAGGGTTGCACCTATGCAATGCACAATTTAGGAGGGTTAAGTGAGGTCAAGTTGCCCAGGAGTGGACTTTTTGGATGAGACTAAGTATGGAATCAGTGAGACGAAAGTGAATAAGGACAAAACTTGAGCATGATCTCACACTTAGAACAGTTGAATACATAACATTGATCATGCAAAATACATGAACAACATACTTCCCCCAATGTGACGACATTGCGACAACTTTCCCCGAGTGTAACACTAAAGGTACACCTTGCGATGACAGTGATGACACACGCGACAATGCATAAAACTTTGGGAATGAGTATAAAAAATGTACACATGACTAGAGGGACTCATAAAAACCAAAGTTACCCTTTGAAACAAGCCAAAAATCCACTTTACATTATAAGTGACACGTCCCATGCCAAAGATGATATTTTCTATATGAAGATAAAAGTGTGAATGACACTTGCGATATGTGAAAGATGATGAAAGAGACACATTCCAGAGAAAATATAACATGAAAGTGACACTAGTTAAAGTGAAAGCAAGAAAAAGTGACAGCCGAAAACATGAAAAAGATGCTTGTGAATGCGTAGGCGTGAAAAAATGACATTTTGAAAAACTCACAGAACTAGAAGTACAAACACAACCAAAAGTAAAAAATCATCAATGACAATGCACACCGACTATCGACATGAATTGAACATTGCACATGCATTATCTTGGTGGACTATGCTAGGCCTGTTCAAGTTTGTGTGAAGAAAATCGCTCATGAGCTCATTACATTCTGAGCATGTGTGAGAAGGTGACTTTGACACTTAAAATCCAAGAAGGGAGCCTAAATACTTCACAAATTATCAACCAACCAAGAAGTGACTATTAACAACTGATCACAAGATCCACAGTTGGCTCCAAAATTCAAGTATAGGAAAATGTTTGGAGGGTGTTTGCTGCAACGACAACACTTGGTGACACACTGGTAGAACTCCAACTTCTCTGTGTGGTAAATTCTTTGTGTGGGTTCTAGTTCTTCAGGTAGTATTGATTCATCATTCAAATTACTTTTGCCTACCCACATACCCCATGTATAAACATAGACCCCTACATCCTTCCTCAGTTGAACTCAATCATAAAACCAACTATACCACAATGTTTTGAATTAGGAGAAGGGTAATGTTACTCATGAGCTTAAGATATTCAGAGTATACTTTTTCATCTCTGGTGTTGCTCCACTGCCAGCAAGTCTAGATAGTAACCTGACAGAGTCACTTCAAGAATAGAAAAATTGCAACACTGCCAGTGAGCCTCAACAGTACCCTGATAGAGTTGCTTGCTTCACATCCCTGCGCAGGAAGCCTTTCTCTTATTTAACCCTTTATTTGTTTATTTTATAGAGGACTATGCATTGGCACTTATTCATTTCATGGGTGGAAGTTGGATCCCAACTTATTGAGAGAAGAAGAGGTTGTTCCTTTAGAGAATCATATATACAAATCTATGATATTAGCTTGCATGTTTAGATTTTCCCCTTGTCCTTATCTACTTGATCGGATCAGCATGGAAAATAGTGAAACATAAAGAATCGAGTGTAGGGAAAATTTTAGAGGCTATTTTCCTGTGGGATAATTTTCCATGCTTTAAAAAAAAAATCATGAATTTCCAATTTTTTAGAATATGATTTGCCCAAATTTTATAGTATAAGAATATTTTACCTTACAAAACACCAACATTTTATAGATGTTATAAAAAATCATTATAAATATGAATATTTTAACAAAATTATTTCTCGCTAAAAATCCAACCCTTTAAAAATTAAAATGAAAGTATATATAGAGAATTATAGTCCTAAAGAGATTGCAAGATTTTGGGAATAAAAATATTAACACTACACTAAAAAATAATATATAATTTGTTGCAAACTTTCTGGAAACAAAATCAAATAAAGACTAAAAATAAAACTAAATCTAAAATGGTTGCAATGTGTCTCAAATGGTTGAAAATGGATCTAAATTCCTTTGAAATAGGAATGCCCTGTCACTTCTCCTTCGACTGGCAATGATCTTGTGCATGGGAATCTAGGGTTAACCCTTATTCATTGATATCCTGCCTTAAGAATCTCTTCCATATGTTAACTGACTACCACCTCATCCACCATATTTCATGTTCTTGAATTGATCCTCGAATCCTGAATCGACCATTTAATTGTTTAAACTTATTCTTGGATATGTTAAAATAATCATCGAATGCTAATATTTTGTCAAAGAATTTGGTATTTCATCTTATGTGTTGGATTATTCTGTTATTATTAGATATTCGTAAGGATCTTTAATACTCCCTGAAGATATTCACAAAATCCCTAAAAATCTAGATTTAGTCCTAAGTTGCTAATCATAAATCTATGATTATTTTTCCGCCCTTCATTTAACATGCACCCTTATAAATATATGCAACTTATTTTGCTATATATTCTACAAGTCTTTAAGTAGTCTTGTACGGATACATTCCTTTATTTCTCCTACAAGAATTTGCAATTGAAGTTGTTTCCTATAGAAAACTTGAGGAATTTTTCACATAACCCTATAATTCATATCATATAATTTGTAGAATATGATTTGGTTTGATATATAACCAAATTTCATGTAGACCACAAAGGGAAAAACCATGATTTTCCAAGTTTTGTGTTCTAATGCTACTTCAAAAGTGTTTCATTGCAATTTTTAGTATCATTTCTGTAGGTGATGATCTTCTCATTACACAAATTTTATCTGTAATTCCCTACCTCTAATATTTATTGGATTTGAAGATAAAAGCATGGCTTTACAATCTTGTTAATTCTCTAAACAAAAGGGCACTCCTTTCTGAGTATTGGCCATTATTATTCACTTCTGAAGATACATCCACTTTATCGCTATAAGACTCCCAATTTGATACCCAACACACCTATAAACATGCTCATTATTTTCATTAGCAAGAAGAAATGAAGGATTCAACATTTTGCAACAAATGTTGCATCATTGAATTGAAGTAAATGCCATTTCAATTCAAAAATTATCAAGAATCACGGATCAATGCTAAATTATTCCTTGACCCTTGATTGTGATCTTCTTTCGAGATTTTGAACCCATCCATGTGCATCTTAGAATGTTGGCATTATTTCATCTCCCTTGTACTCTTTTTCCAAATTAACAAAAGGGTTGTTGGCCTTTTTATGCCAAATGTATGGCAAACGTATCTTTATTTTGAAGTCCAAGTGATCGTATATGACCTTGATATGCCATCCTGCCCACCATGAAATGTGTTCCACCTCAGAGGAAAAATACGATTTTTTATCATTAAATATGTCTGATAAACCAATGCAATCCATTAACACAGAAGTTACACATATAAATCCTCTCATAAACCTGTAAATTTCTGAAACCCTAACCATTTTGTTTCCTTCCTAAACAATATTTAGCCTCCATCTATAGCCACAACAACTGAAATTTTTATGTTGTTATTCTCTTTTCGTATCAATTTTTTGATCTAGCATTCTGATTGTATTTGATGGTCATTGAAATTAAATTTTCCTGAAATCCAAGAACATAATACCATAAAAAACAAAGTCAAATCTCCACATATGTTTTCTTCTTATTATTTTAATTATTTAATAGATAGATTGTCTTACACCTTTATGCATTCCTAGATTCCACTTTGACATTGAGTATCCAAAACTTTCCCAATTCTTGCACTTTGGCCTTGTCTATGAAGGGTTTTGCAAATCATCTTTGGTTAGATGTCCCACCAAGCCAAATCTAAGAGATTTATTTTTAAAAGACAACTTTGCAAAAAAATTTGAAAGGAAAACATTTTCCATTAAGCTAGGCGAAGTGAGATGATTTCATGTTTTTCCTAATGCTTCATATATGTTGCAACAACTTATTCTACCAGATTTCCTCATATATAGATGTAGGTACTTTCACATTAATTTTGCACATGAAATGAACTTCACAATGACAATCGCATCTTAAATATGGTACCTTAAACTATTAATATATTAAGTTATAATATGCTTTTCTTCCTCTTACAAAATGCATCTTAATTTGATATTGTTTTAGATTGTCGTATCACTCTGTCTCAAAATTAGAGAATGCTTGTCAATTGTTTGTAGGAAAACCTTTTCTCCCTGATTACTCCACCAACTTGGCACAAATTCATCATTTTCTTGCCTCTTGTACATGTAATCTCATGATAAGATGCTTCTTGCTTTAGCTTTATCTTTCCCATTTTTAATCTCCTTGGATTCTATTCAAAAATTATTAATCTTCAAAGAAATGCTCTATTTATTGGATCCAATCCATCAAATTTTATGATTTAGTGATCATTAACCCACAAAATTATGCATTACCAAATTTCATTTACCTGTTAGTGAAGGTGTTGTTTTTTGTAGCCATTGTGTCATCACTATGGTGATCTCGATGTCATAAATGCATGGTATGCTATGACAAACACTAATACACTCATTTCCCAAATTATTCAAACCTTGTAGGAGTTGATAGCATCAAAATGTGTCGTGAAGAAAACCATAAGGGGATTGTGGGGAGGGGTAGGGGATCTATTTGGTAAGTGGTTTTTTGTCGAGGGATTGTGCATTTCTCTAGATTGAGCCGCATATGAAATTTGTTTTTGAAAAAACAACTTATTTTAGACCCACCCCCCTTTCATTAAATGTGAAACCACCTAGGGGGTCTGCAAATAAATCACCTCCATTGATTTTTAGGTGCAACTAATTTATGGTCCCTAGCATTGCAACAAGAATGTTGCAACTCCCAAGGCTACCAACTTAAATTATCATCCCAGGGTTCATACAAACTTAAGAGGTGTCGAAACTATATGTGCAGCATAAATGTGTCCTTCTTTCATTGATTTGATGTAATTGAGTGAACTTCATGAAATCAAAGCCTAAACTAATTGCAGAAATGGAAATGTTACTTTGAAAAGAAATTAATCCTAGGCAATAACAACAATTTGTAATTGAAATCCTAAGAGCATGAATTCAAATAAGTAGGCCTAATCTACTTTGTAAAAAGGCATGTCCTAATTGGTTTTTATTATTCCTCAATCATGGATCTAGAGCCTAGCAGTCATGATTCAAGCCTAAGAGACAAAAGCCAAGCTTTTGGAACAAATCTGGTCAACTTTATACATGCTACAGGAGTGCTACAAGCAAAACAGAATTGCTACATGAGAAGATAATTCACCGAATGACCAAGTAAATCAAATGAAAATGGGATGCGATTTTATTTTTATTAATTACTATGTCTTAGTACTCCATTCAAAGTCAAATCACTCCAAAATACCCATGCTAACACGTGCTAAAAAATTGCATAAAATTACTACTCTAATAACTAGAAATTCAAGAACTAGTGAGCTAGTTAACCTATCAAATGCCTAACCTAATCATGTGAAAATGAATTGGGGTAAATTTTTTATTAACTGGAATTTTTTTATGAACTAATACAAGTGGAATGAACTCAAATGAATCTCATTAACATGTTCTAAAAAATAGCAGAAAACTACTACTTTTTGTTATAAGGGACTTCCATAAATTCTAGTTTTGTGAACTAGTAAACCAATCCAAGTAGCTCAATGATGAATATGACTTTTAAAATATATTATAAGGATTAATTATGCTTTTTACCCTATAAATAAACTGAAAAAAAACTCACTTCAATCATTTAACCCAATCCTACGGCAAAAGAAGCATCAATACTAAATTCAGAAATAGAAAAACAAGAACAAGAGATGCATGTGAATAAGAAGTGAAAAGAAGAAAGACAAATTTTACAAAAGGGCTCTAAGGCTCCTAGGATGGCCAAGCCCAAGGATAAGCAATTTAATATGAAGGATAACAAGCTTTATAAGGTAACAAGGGCACCAAACTTCATTATTTGAATCAGTCCAAGTACATCTTTGCTAGAAATGAAAGTGGAGCTGCAAAGATACAAGTTTTCTCCACAAGAAGATTAAAAAATACATTCCTCTAGAGGAAAATTCGAATTGGTACTTATAAAAAAATATGACTAATAATTCTCTTTGAAAGGAGGAAGCTTTCCCCTCCCAAATCCCCCAAATAGTGGATCTTGTTCTCAACACTAGGAATCTGCATTAAATGACAGGGAACACATCGCTAGATTTTCTCAATCAGTGGAGCTCCAGAATTTGTCAATAATTTCATGATATTTTGTTCATTTATTATCCAATCTTGATCCATACTGTAGTAGGGAGAAAGTCCCTATATTATCTCCTCCTCCAAATCTTCATAATCTGCCCAATATTCTCACAAGATACTACAAAAATAAATAATATTAGGCACAAATATGCAATTTTCTCTAAACCTTCCTAATGAACATATTAAATTTAAAATATTAAATCTAATGCAAAAACAGAGGTTTAATGTGCTAAAGGATGGTCAGATGGGCCTTAATTTAATTCTAATTTAGAGGCCCATCATACCCCCCTCCTGAAAGTATTTATCATCCTCTAAGCAACTTAGTGACCTAATTGTGCCTCATTCATGGCCCTGGTGGCCTCCTTAACATCCCAAGCTACCTCA